>AWOL01S0016423.1:35086-138847 GCA_000715115.1 Nicotiana otophora | reverse complement strand
CCTCTCCCACAAACAAAAAACTCCTTCTTCTTCTTCAAAATCACAAACCCATACCACAAAAAAAAAGAAAAAAAAAAGAGAAAGAAGGCACAAAACTTGAGAGAGAAAACAAAATCAGCAATTGAACACAAAGAATTACTGGTTTTAGTGAGATATTTTCGGGCTGTTTTTAACATGGATTCATCGTGATTTTACTGTCGTTTTCGCTGTCATTATCGCTGAATTTCAGTTCTTCACTGCTGCCTTTCTTCCCTGTATTTATCTACTATAAAGCTTATTATTGTACCTTCATTTGGAACAGAGCATTTGCTGGACATTTGTTTGCTTTGGAATTTTTTCATTATTCAAATCTGAAAGGAAGTTACTACAGTAAAAGGTCCACTTTTGACTTATCTCATTTTCAATTAATGCATGACTTTGAAATTTTATGTGTTTGGATGATTTTTATTTTTTTTGGTTTCATGATTATCTTTTTTACTTGCTTCTTATAATGATATTTATCATGGCTTAACATGCTAGAAAATAATTTTAAAATTTGAGGCTCACAACCATTGAAAAGAGTAAAGACGGACGCATGTATTTGAGCCGTATTTATATGAATTTTTTAGTTGTTATTTCCTTGTTGATTTTCCAAACTTGGAACTTTGAATTTCTTGGCCCTCTGTTTTGTTTATAGAAGGTAGTTGATATTCCAATTTCATTAGTTTAAGTTTATTTCTTGTCTAGTTGGTTTTCTTATTAGATACTAAAAGTAAATGATCATTTTAAAGTATAGCACGACAGTGAAGTGATTTAACAAGCTACATGAATTTGGATTTAGATACTATATCATGTTAGATAATCCAATTTTTTTTTTACGTATGAAATCCGTAATGATAGAATCGACTCTCTTATATCTCTACCACAGATTAATTTTCATAATTTTTGGCCTCACAATAATCTCAAAATTAGTTTAGAAAATATTATTCTTAATAATCGCTAAGCAACTAGTAGGCGCGCTTGAACTTCTTCATTCATGGGCTCGCTTGTGTAGCGTGATGTTTAACATTCAATAAATTATTTCAATAATCTTGTACCATATCCAATAGCTTAATTAATTTCTAATTTAATTAATCCTTTGCTATAACCGCGAATTCGCTTGCGTAGCGTGGTAGTTGACATTTAATAAATTTCAAAAAATATTTTTTTCTCAAATGTAGTAATTTCTCAAAAGTACTATAATTATTTGATTGTTATGATTCCGGATTTGCTTGCGAGGCGCGATTATGATAAGTTAATTAATTTTGTTTTCGATCATCATTCGCTTGCGTAGCGTGGTCATGACAACGTAATATTCTCCAAGCATTATTTAGTACTTCTAATAATCAAGCAATAAAAGCGGATAGATAAAGCATGAAAACCAATAAATCACAGTTTATCCAAAATTAATTCCAGCCAAATGTAGTCAATAAAGTGACCGTGCTAGAACCACGGGACTCGGGGAATGCCTTACACCTTCTCCCCGGTCAACAGAATTTCTTACCCGGACTTTATTTTCGCAGACCAATAATAATGGAGTCAAATTTTTCTTTGACTAGGGATTCAAATAAAAGGTGACTTGGAACACCCAAAACTCAATTCCAAGTGGCGACTCTGTAATTAAAATAATCTCTACTCAAGTTTGTCACTTTAATTGTAAAAACTCTTTAACCCACAATAATCCATATTAAATTTTTTCGGGGTAAAAAAAGGGTGTGACAGCTCTGGCGACTCTGCTGGGGAATCTCAAGAATTCGAGCTTGTACATTTACTTTATTTGACTATATTAATCTTTTGTATATACTGTGATTTATTTGGGCCTAATGTGCTATTTGTTCGCTTTTTACCGCTTTGATATTGTTGAACTGTACATATAAATTGTATCCTCTCTCGCATCCCTCTGAGTCTTTTGATAATTAGTTATGTTGTGTTTGCCTACCAGCATCACAAAATTTCTGTCTTGAGATAAAGCCAGTTGGCCTAGCAGCTTCTGGTGAAAGATTTAGTTACACATGTTTAGGCGGGAGAGCTGTTAGCTAGCCAATGCTGTTCTACTACTGGTGACGCTTGACGCTCCTCGGCTCGGGTTGTCCGCCCGGGTAATCCAAGTCTAGATACCATCTCCTTTAGGATTTACAAACTTAAGAAGAACAATCCACAAGCAATGAATATCCTTAGTAGGCTACGCTATATTTGCATCATGTGTATTTGACTTAGCAGCGCTCGACACAGGGGCCGAGTTCTATTTTAGGACAGGCCTTGTTGAGACCATTATGTCATATTTTGTGCTACTTGTTGCATTATTTGGGAGGCTTGCATGTCAACCGATTTTAGCATAAATCAGTTGAAGGAACAGAGAAAAAGTGATGTAGTCTAGTGCATATGGTTTTTAAAGATTAAATTTCAAAAATAAAATTAAAAAAATAACATAGTCGATTTTGACCGAACTACGCGGGTCTGATTCTCACCGAATGTGAGATACGTAGGCAAACCTCATCGGTTCTGGCCCCCTATTTTCAAAAATCCAAAAAAATATTTTTTCTTTAATTCCTTCTTTAGAAGTCTTTATTTGATGTCAAATCCAAAAATCCAAAAATATTTTCTTCTTTAAAAAAAGTCTTTCTCCCAAAAAAACAAAAATCAAAATCCAAAAAAAATATTTGCTGACTTTTTAAATTTACAAAAAAAAATAAAAATCCAAAATATTTTCTTTATTTTTTTTTAAAAAATCTTTCTTTCGAAGATTCCAAAAAAGCAAAATAAAAAAAATCTTTGTTTAGAAGTTTTCTTTAAAACAAAAATCCAAAATAAAGAAAAATACAAAATATTTTCCTTGTTAGGAGCTTTTATAATCTGTTTTGTATATGAAAAAAAAAGAAAGAAAAAAAAGTTAGTTTATTTACTTTATTCCTAATCTTTCTGAACTACGCAAGATCTGATTCATACGGCGTCATGATACGTAGGCAATCCCCATCGGATTCGATCATTGCATCAAATAAACTGAGAAAAACAAAAGAGAGAAGAAAGGAAAAAAAAAGTGACAAAAATAACAAAGAAAACAAAAAGCAAAAAAGAAAAAAAAAGAAAAAAAAGAAAACAGGAGTAAAAAATCCAAAAAAGAGAACTTTGTGTCTAGTTTGACAAAGAAAACGGCGGAAAGTTTCCGTGAATATGCTGTCAAATGGCGCGAATAAGCCGCCATGGTAAAGACTCAAATGGACGAAGCAGAAATAGTTATGGTCTTCCAACAGGCCCAAGAGGCGGACTACTTCCAAAGCACGATGTCCGTTATGGGTAATCCGTTTGCCGAGGCTATCAAAATTGGGGAGATGATCGAAAATGGTTTAAAAAAACGGGTCGAATCTTGAGTTATGCTTCCTTTAAGGCCACATCACAGACCGTTCAAAATGGTTCACAGAAGGAGGGAAGAGGGAGCCATGATGGCTTCGAGCTCGAGGGGCCCCACAGGTTATTCAGCCAATCATATATGCTTTCTAAGGCCCCATAACACTATTATCCCCATCAAGATGATGCTTATGTCGTGTCATCGCCTTCTTATATGGTGATGAACATGCAACCTTACATGCGACTTAGAGCATTATACACAAAACTGAGCTCCACATCTCAGAAATGCCCGTCCCTACCAAGATCCATATAATCTCCAACCAAATGTTCTCCAATACAATTCTCGCCCAAGAGAGAGCCCAGAAGGAATCAGTTCACCCCTTTGGTGAATCATATTCAAGTTTGTTTCAAAAAGTAATCGGGCTAGGTCTGCTGTAGCCAGTGGCACCGAACCGGCCAAACCCTGAGTTCCCCTCGCACTAAGTTGATGCTAGATGCGAATACCACTATGGAGCAGTAGGACACGATACTGAGGACTGTTTGGACCCTTAAGAGGGCAGTTGAAGACTTGATTGAAGTCGAAAGAATCGTTCTTCGAGACGAAGAGGCTCTTGATGTGACGAACAATCCGTTGCCTGCTCACAACATTGGGCCAGCCATTCTAATGATCTGTGATGATGAGGAATTTGATCTGGTAACCATTGTTGAGATAGAAGAAAAGCAAAAAAGCAAAAAAGCAAAAAAAAAAAAAGAGTTCTCCAAACCTGATAAGTTCTCTGTGAGACGCGAGTCTCGGTAGCCGGTCTTGATGTTTTTTATGCTTCCGGATTATTTCAGGGTGTAATTCAGATGTTTTATTTTATTGTCTTACTTTCTCATGTAAACCCTTCTATCTTTAAAAAATTAAAAAAAATAAATTAAATGAAATTAATATTTCATTCTCAAGGAATGTCTCTCTTCTTAATCTTGTCACCTTTCTTATTCTTTTTTCAGCTCTGTTAATGCAGCTTTTAATAACATGACATGCTTGCGGACTTCATGCCCAGATCCTAAGAAGCTATAAATAATGAATCAAGAAGCAGAATATTTTGAAGACAAGGCTTGTAAGAAAATAAATAGAAAATTGGAACGAAGTTGAGATTCCCTCTCTTCGGATCATTGTTGAAGCCGAGATCGAGGATAATGAATCGGTCAAGACCCGGTTGGAACATCTGACAATGATTAATAAAAAACGGATGGCCGCAGTTTGCCAGGGGTAGTAGTACCAACAAAGAATGACTCATGTCTACAACAAGAAAGTGCGGCCCAGGAAATTTGGAATAGGACAACTCATTCTGAGACGTATCCTCCCACCTCATGAAGAAGCAAAGGAAAAATTGGTTCCAAATTGGAAAGGTCCATACATCTTAACGAGAGTACTGCAAAAGAGAGCGTTGTACCTGGGAAGCATCGAAAAACATATCCCTGAAACAACCGTCAACGCAGATGTAGTCAAAAGGTATTTTGTTTGACCCTCTATGTAGCATTAATATTCTCTGATTGGGATGACGAAGGCTTTCATTCCCGCTATCCAAATACCATCAACCATTTGCTAACCCTTTTGAGGCGGTTACCTTTCTTTGATTACCCTATTTGGAACCTGACTGAGTTATTAAAAAAAAACAAATAAAAAAAAGAAAGGAAAAGAAAAGAAAAAAAAGAGAAAAAAGAAGAAGAGAGAAACGAAAACAAAACAGAAAAAAAACAAAACAAAAAAATTGAACAAGTTCATATTCTTTGAACTACATTCGACTTGATTCCGAAAGGATACGTAAGCAGCCTCTCTCTGGGTTCAGTCACACCAAAATAAAAATCAATATTTCCAAAAAAAAGAAAAAAGAAACTGGGACAGTTGTTACAGATGGTCGAAGATGGTTTCGCCTTAAAGGTTCCAAAGTTGTAATTCAGTCCAAATTGTTTTTACCCAAATCCTTTTCAAGTCGTTCCGATCAATCAACGAGAATGTTCAAGAATTGGAGGATACAGTTACTTGGATCTGATACAACCAAATAAGAGAAATAAAATAGTCTTATTGGTGAAAACCCTCACGGCCATCATAGGGCGATGCAGAGCAGAGAAAATAAAAATAAGAGAGTCTTGTTAGTGAAAACCCGCAAAGGGTACTATAAGACGACGGTGAGAAGAGAAATGAGAAAAATTAGCTGGTGAAAACCCGTAAAGGGCACTACTGATCGAAAAAAGGATCTTTATAGCCATTGGTATTGACAGTCCTGGGCAAGGTTTCTCGGTTTCGAGGCAAAAGTTGTGATAAATTTCTTAGATTAGGACGGTTTACATAGATCGGGAATCCAGTCCAAAAGGCATGTCATGTTAATTGAAATCCGTATGTACTCCAAATAAATCCTTCTTTCCTTTCCCCGAAAGGGATACCTCTTGTCTAAATTCATTCTCCATTCTACTGTTTGTTTTTTCTTGAATCACTTTTGGTCTAACTATGTTTTGAAACTAAGGCAAAGAAAGGATAGCAAGATTGATTTACATGACTCCGTTTTGATACAAGCTATTATGCAAAAAAGGCACCCAGACTCGGCAGGGGCATCAAGTCAACCCCGACTGGCCATGGCGGCCGATGCTTAAAAATCAAAAACTCTTGTAAGGAGAAAATCAAATTGAAAGTGCCTACAAGGCAAAATGAAGTTGAATAGGTTAAGTCCCAAGTGGCTAACCGTTTTGGCAAAGTTTGAAAAGCCAAAAGTTCCCCAATGCTCTGAAATTGAAAGTTTTGGAGGAAAAAGTTGAAAGTAAAATGCCACAAAGGCAAAAATAAAGTTGAAAAGGTTAAGTCCAACGCAACCAACCGTCATGTAAAAGTTTGAAAAGTCAAAGGCTCTCTAGGGCCAGAAATACAAGTGGTATTTACGAAACATCTAGTAGCAGGTTGAAATCATCATCAAAAGAAGATGGGCACAAAGCCAAGTTGCCAAAGACATCAAGGCCACAAAGCGACCACCACTTTTAAAACTCATAATGTTTCTTTGTTTTGAAGCAGGCACAAAGCAGTGCAGAATGAAATTTCTTAAAGGACGAATGTCACCAAGGGTAAGTTTCGCAAAATCTCCATTTTAGTTTATTTTCAGCATGCATCACTCATAGCAGGTTTTTATAAATATCTTAACCCAGGTAGAACCTTTTCGCCTAGGGGGATCTAGCTCATTGTTCCGGATAGAAGTACTTTTCGCCCAGGCTTGTTTTTTGTAGCTTAACCCAGGTAGAACCTTTTAGCCTAGGGGGATCCAGCTCATAGTTCCGAGTAGAAGTACTCTTCGCCCAGGCTGTTTTTCGTAGCTTAACCCAGGTAGAACCTTTTTACCTAGAGGGATCCAGCTCATAGTTTTCGGGTAGAAGTACTCTTCGCCCAGGTTTGTTTTTTTGTAGCTTAACCCAGGTAGAACCTTTTAGCCTAGGGGTATCTAGCTCATAGTTCCGGGTAGAAGTACTCTTCGCTCATGTTGTTTTTCGTAGCTTAACCCAGGTAGAACCTTTTAGCCTAGGGGTATCTAGCTCATAGTTCCGGGTAGAAGTACTCTTCGCTCATGTTGTTTTTCGTAGCTTAACCCAGGTAGAACCTTTTAGCCTAGGGGTATCTAGCTCATAGTTCCGGGTAGAAGTACTCTTCGCTCATGTTGTTTTTCGTAGCTTAACCCAGGTAGAACCTTTTAGCCTAGGGGTATCTAGCTCATAGTTCCGGGTAGAAGTACTCTTCGCTCATGTTGTTTTTCGTAGCTTAACCCAGGTAGAACCTTTTCGCTTAGGGGGATCCAGCCCATAATTTCGGGTAGAAGTACTCTTCGCTCAGGCTGTGTTTCATAGCTTAACCCAGGTATAACCTTTTCGTCTAGGGGGATCCAGCTCATAGTTCCGGGTAGAAGTACTCTTCGCCCATGTTGTTTTTCGTAGCTTAACCCAGGTAGAACCTTTTTGCCTAGGGGGATCCAGCTCATAGTTTTCGGGTAGAAGTACTCTTTTCCCAGGTTTGTTTTTTGTAGCTTAACCCAGGTAGAACCTTTTTGCCTAGGGGGATCCAGCTCATAGTTTTCGGGTAGAAGTACTCTTTTCCCAGGTTTGTTTTTTGTAGCTTAACCCAGGTAGAACCTTTTTGCCTAGGGGGATCCAGCTCATAGTTTTCGGGTAGAAGTACTCTTTTCCCAGGTTTGTTTTTTGTAGCTTAACCCAGGTAGAACCTTTTAGCCTAGGGGAACCCAGCTCATAGTTCTGGGTAGAAGTACTCCTCGCTCATGTTGTTTTTCGTAGCTTAACCCAGGTAGAACCTTTTCACCTAGGGGATCCAGCCCATAGTTCCGGGTAGAAGTACTCTTTGCCCAGGCTGTGTTTCGTAGCTTAACCCAGGTAGAACCTTTTCGCCTAGGGGGATCTAGCTCATAGTTCTGGGTAGAAGTACTCTTCGCCCATGCTGTTTTTCGTAGCTTAACCTAGGTAGAACCTTTTCGCCTAGGGGGATCCAGCTCATCGTTCCGGGTAGAAGTACACTTCGCTTAGGATGTTTTACGTAGCTTAACCCAGGTAGAACCTTTTCGCCTAGGAGGATCCAGCTCATAGTTTTCGGGTAGAAGTACTCTTTCCTCAAGATATTTTACGTAGCTTAACCCAGATAGAACCTTTTCGCCTAGGGAGATCCAGCTCATAGTTTCCGGGTAGAAGTACTCTTCGATCAGGTTGTTATAAATAGCTTAACCTAGGTAGAACCTTTTCGCCTATGGGGATCCAGCTCATAGTTCCAGGTAGAAGTACTCTTCGCTCAGGATGTTTGACGCAGCTTAACCCAGGTAGAACCTTTTCGCCTAGGAGGATCCAGCTCATAGTTTCCGGGTAGAAGTACTCTTCGCTCATGATGTTTTACGTAGGTTAACCCAGGTAGAACCTTTTCGCCTAGGGGGATCCAGCTCATAGTTTCCGGGTAGAAGTACTCTTCGCTCAGGTTGTTATAAATAGCTTAACCCAGGTAGAACCTTTTCGCCTAGGGGGATCCAGCGCATAGTTCCGGGTCGAAGTACCTTTCGCTCGGGATGTTTTACGTAGGTTGAACCAGGTAGAACCTTTTCGCCTAGGGGGATCCAGCTCATAGTTCCGGGTAGAAGTACTCTTCGCTCAGGATGTTTTACGTAGCTTAACCCAGGTAGAACCTTTTCGCCTAGGGGGATCCAGCTCATAGTTCCGGGTAGAAGTACTCTTCGCTCAGGATGTTTTACGTAGCTTAACCCAGGTAGAACCTTTTCGCCTAGGGGGATCCAGCTCATAGTTCCGGGTAGAAGTACTCTTCGCTCAGGATGTTTTACGTAGCTTAACCCAGGTAGAACCTTTTCGCCTAGGGGGATCCAGCTCATAGTTCCGGGTAGAAGTACTCTTCGCTCAGGATGTTTTACGTAGCTTAACCCAGGTAGAACCTTTTCGCCTAGGGGGATTCAGCTCATTGTTTCCGGGTAGAAGTATTCTTCGCCCAGGTTGTTATACATAGCTCAACCCAGGTAGAACCTTTTCGCCTAGGGGGTCCAGCTCATAGTTCCGGGTAGAAGTACTCTTCGTTCAGTATATTTTATGTAAGGTAACTCAGGTAAAACCTTTTCGCCTAGGGGGATCCAGTTCATAGTTTCCGAGTAGAAGTACTCTTCGCCCAGACTTATTTTTCGTAGCTTAACCTAGGTAGAACCTTCTCGCTTAGTGGGATCAGCTCATATTTCGAGGTAGAAGTACTCTTCGCCCAGGCTTGCTTTTCGTAGTTTAACCCAGGTAGAACCTTTTCGCCTAGGGGGATCCAGTTCATAGTTTCCGAGTAGAAGTACTCTTCGCCCAGACTTATTTTTCGTAGCTTAACCTAGGTAGAACCTTCTCGCTTAGTGGGATCAGCTCATATTTCGAGGTAGAAGTACTCTTCGCCCAGGCTTGCTTTTCGTAGTTTAACCCAGGTAGAACCTTTTCGCCAAGGGGATTTCAACACTTTTTCCGTAATACAGGGCGCCAACCCCTGGTTATATTTCCTTTTTAGTAATACAGGGCACCAATCCATGGTTACATTTTCTTTTCAGTAATACAGGGCACCAACCCTTGGTTACATTTTCTTTTTAGTAATACAGTGTGCCAACCCCTGGTTATATTTACTTTTCAGTAATACAGGGTGCCAACCCCTGATTACCTTTCCTTTTCAGTAATACAGGGTGCCAACCCCTCGTTACCTTTCCTTTTCAGTAATACAGGTCACCAACCCCTGGTTACATTTCCTTCTCAGTAATACAGGGCACTATCCCCTGATTACATCTCCTTACCAATATAGGGTACACCAATCCCTAGCTGTGTTCTCCAACATACACTCCCTAGTTGATTTGATTTTAAATGCAGGATACACCATTCCCTGATATCATTGCCCACATAGGGTATCCCATTCCCTCGCCACATTTTCCCAACATACGGTACACCAATCCTTAGTTGAGACATTCTTTTGGGACAATAAGAAAAAAAATAAAATCATTATGACCTTTTCAGGGTACACCATTCCTGTTTTTTTTTTCTTTATTTCTTTCAATAAAGAAGTAGTTTGGAATTTTGTTACAATAACTCACGAAGTTTTTCTAGTGAAAACTGAGGCAGAAAAATTTCGTTCGTTTGTTTGTTGTGATGTCTGATCAGGTTTTACCTCGAGGCACAGGGTTCGAGATGAATAAAAGAAGAAGTCTCAATCCAGAATAAAGAAAAGAAAAGGAAAAGAAGTGAATCCAAATGCAGAAGCAGATGAAAAGGATATGGACTGCTCAAGACATGACTAAAGTTGCGAGCTTCACATTTCCCGTTTTGCTCAGAAGAAGCCGTAAAAGAATGAACTAGCACCTGTAGCTAGCAAGTATCAAGGTTCAAATCAAAAGTCTGCATGAAGAACCATTCAAGACTCAAGATCAAGTTTCAGAAGACTTATAGATAGAAATCTTGTAACTCATAGCCGATAGGCATGTTTAGCTTCTTTTGATTTTGATTTTGATATAATAACAAGACCATGGACCGGAATCTCAGCAGAACCTCACTTGACTCTCTCGTCCTCTCCTTATACTCCATCACTTCATTCACTTCTGAACTACACGTGGCCTGATTCTTTTATAGCCAAGGATATGTAGATAGCTCAGATACCAGGGCTCGGTCATAATCTTTTACCCATATTTCTTTTCTTTTGAATAAGTGTCAGGTCAAAAGTCAATTACGTCGCTTACTTAATTCTTTGCTCAAAAATACTTCGTGTTTCCAAGCAAAGAGGGGCAGCTGTAAGCACGTAATATTTGACCCGCACATCAGAATTATCTTTAATAGTCTTAGTATTTTAGAATATTTATTTAAGTTTATTTCTATAGAATTTCATTTTATTATTAATTTTAATTCTAGTTCTAAAGCTCAAAAATTGAAAAATACAAAAAAATAGTTTCATATAGTTTGCACTTTAAGAGTTGAAATCCCAAATTTTGAGCACAAACTTGGCCACTAAATGCCCAACTCGCTCAAGCCCATACTCACTCCCCATTTGACCTAACCTAATTCCTACTCCCTACAAAAGGAGCTCACTCTCATTTTCAAAAGCTTCATCAGCCGCACCCCCCCACCAAAAAAAAACTCCTTCTTCTTCTTCAAAATCACAAACCCACACCACAAAAAGAAAAAAAGAAAGAAAGAAGGCACAAAACGTGAGAGAGAAAAACAAATCAGCACTTGAACAGAAAGAATTACTGGTTTTAGTGAGATATTTTCGGGCTGTTTTTAACACGGATTCACCGGGGTTTTACTGTCGTTTCCGCTGCCATTGTCGCTGAATTTCAGTTCTTCACTGCTGCCTTTCTTCCCTATATTTATCTACTATAAAAAGATTATTATTGTACCTTCATTTGGAACAGAGCATTTGCTGGACAGTTTTTTGCTTTGGGATTTTTTCATCATTCAAATCTGAAAGGAAGTTACTACAGTGAAAGGTCCACTTTTGACTTATCTCATTTTCAATTAATGCATGACTTTGAAATTTTATGTGTTTGGATGATTTTTATTTTTTTTGGTTTTATGATTATCTTTTCTACTTGCTGCTTATAATGATATTTATCATGGCTTAACATGCTAGAAAATGATTTTAAAATTTGAGGCTCACAACCATTGAAAACAGTAAAGACGGACGCATGTATTTGAGCCGTATTTATATGAATGTTTTAGTTGTTATTTCCTTGTTGATTTTCCAAACTTGGAACTTTGAATTTCTTGGCCCTCTGTTTTGTTTATATAAGGTAGTGATATTCCAATTTCATTAGTTTAAGTTTATTCCTTGTCTAGTTGGTTTTCTTATTAGATACTAAAAGTAGATGATCATTTTAAAGTATAGCACGACAGTGAAGTGATTTAACAAGCTACATGGATTTGAATTTAGATACTATATCCTGTTAGATAATTCAATTTTTTTTTTTACGTACTAAATCCGTAATGATAGAATCGACTCTCTTATATCTCTACCACAGATTAATTTTTATAATTCTTGGCCTCACAATAATCTCAAAATTAGTTTTAAAAAAATCATTCTTAATAATCGCTAAGTAACTAGTAGGCGCGCTTGAACTTCTTCATTCATTGGCTCGCTTGTGTAGCGTGATGTTTAACATTCAATAAATTATTTCAATAATCTTGTACCATATCCAATAGCTTAATTAATTTCTAATTTAATTAATCCTTTGCTATAACCGCGAATTCGCTTGCGTAGCGTGGTAGTTGACATTTAATAAATTGCAAAAATTATTTTTTTCTCAAATGTAGTAATTTCTCAAAAGTACTATAATTATTTGATTGTTATGATTCCGTATTTGCTTGCGATGTGCGATTATGATAAGTTAATTAATTTTGTTTTCGATCACGCATTCGCTTGCGTAGCGTGGTCATGACAACGTAATATTCTCCAAGCATTATTTAGTACTTCTAATAATCAAGCAATAAAAGCGGATAGATAAAGCATGGAAACCAATAAATCACAGTTTATCCAAAATTAATTCAAGCCAAATGTAGTCAATAAAGCGACCGTGCTAGAACCACGGGACTCGGGGAATGCCTTACACCTTCTCCCCGGTCAACAGAATTTCTTACCCGGACTTTATTTTTGCAGACCAATAATAATAGAGTCAAATCTTTCTTTAACTAGGGATTCAAATAAAAGGTGACTTGGAACACCCAAAACTCAATTCCAAGTGGTGACTCTGTAAATAAAATAATCCCTACTCAAGTTTGTCACTTTAATTATAAAAACTCTTTAACCCACAATAATCCATATTAAATCTTTTCGGGGTAAAAAAGGGGGTGTGACAGTGCCTCAGTACAAGAAGTTCCCATCTTTGATTTCGATCCCATGTATTCATACCCTTGCTTATTTTGACCCACCGGGAAATCGGGGTGTATGTTAGCCCCGATTTCATCCGTATACAGATAGTCCCCTCGTTTCCCAGAGAGTAGGTTTGCCGAAACTAGGAAAAACGATAGATAAACCCGGTTCTTTCCTCCGTACGTTACAACCGAGACGACGGATAAGCCGAAACGTCCCATCAGTCGCGTCGTTCTGACTTCGTACATGTGTTGATCATCGGCTGGTTGCCTTCGAATGTGAAACGTCGCGTATTAATTACATGTTTCCCTATAAAATCTTCGACCTTTTATACTTCTTTCACTTTCTGATCCTAGCTTTTACCTTCGAATTTTCTAGCGGCTATCAACTTTTTTAAATCGTCATATCTTCATCTCTGATCTTCAAATCTTCATATTTGTTCTTAGATTTCTAACCCAGATCTTCATCCCACCTTCAAACCTTCATACTCATTTCTTCAAACTTTCATACTTGTTTCTTCAAACCTTCATATTTTTCCTTCAAATCTTCATAGCTTCCCAGATCACGATGGCTAAAACTTCCAAATGAGTTCCTCAGCAGGCTGCCCCTTCATCTTCTCACCCGGCCGCAGATGCCGAAGTGACTACTCCCGAGGTGGCCCCAGAGCCCCCATGAAAAGCTTTATACCCAAGGGCTGTTCAATCAGGGATGACTTCAAGGTCGAGAAAGCCTCTAGCCAACAAGACCAAGGTGAGGGAGCATCGAGATACATATGTTCTGTCACCGAAGAAACACTACCCGTAGTCCGAGCTGACTGTAAGTGGGAGAGTAAAGATGTGGTTGTCCTTGGGACCAACGATGATATAACTACTCACGTGAAGGGGTATCTGAGTGTTTGCAAATACCCCTTTACGCTCGCCCCTGTGGATCCCGTAGTTTTTGCTTTCTACAAGAGATACGAGGTGTGTCTCGGGAAAATCCACCTATCCTTCTAGAGGATCATGATCCTCTTGCGCTGCTTCGTAAACAACACCGAGTCTCACCGGTTCACCCTCGATCACCTACTCCATTTATATAGTCCCCGAATCTTCCGAGGGGGACTGATCAAGCTCGTCCGCCGAGCAAGCAAGGCTCCTTTCTCGAGCATTGACGAGAATCGAGACCGAGGTTGGCAGGGGCGATTCGTTCGGGTGAAGATCGAAGACCTGGTTTCCCTTGAGTTTTTGCCGTTCCCTGAGGAGTAGAACGCATCCCGTAAGTACTGTCTTTCTTGGGTATTCCTTCCCTTATATTTCTTTTTTCTCATCGCTTGTGTTTGTTGTTGTGCAGCCGTTGCCCAAGTTCCAGATGCAATCCCTCAATTCAAGGAGTGGATCGAGGGGATTCATAAGCAAATGCCTTACTCCGAGCGCACATGGTGCAAGTTCTCAAAGGGAAGATGGGAGGCCCGTTCTCATGGTGAGGTTCCTTCCCGAAATTGTTATCATCACGCTTTTAACTTACATAGTGTTAACTTCTCTCTTTTTCTTACAGGTCTGCCTAAGACCACTAAGCTTAGGTCACTCGATGAGGATGGTGATTCGTCTTTGCCTGCTGATCCCTCAATCTCGGGATAGCCTGGGGCTGCTGCGAAGGAGGAGAAGAAGAAAAAGAGAAAGTCCTCGGGTTCCCCCGGACCCCGAGGGAAAGAGGAAGAAAAGGGCGGCCACCAGAGCCCAGAAGCCCAAGAAGAATACCAAATCCAAGGTACCGAACCCTGGCTATCTCTACCGGCTCAGGTATGAGCCCAAAGAAGATGACATCTTCGTCCCCCACGTATGGACCCCCACCGGGGAGCATGTGACGACCGATATAGGGGGCACACGAGGCCGATCCCCTTCAGGCTCGGGAACCTGAGGGGTACATGGAGGCTGTAACCTCCCAGGAAGCCTCTCATGTTCCTAAGGAGGCGACCAGTGTCATATACATCATAGAAATGCCCTTCTATACCGAGTCCATGCTTGAGGAGGCCCAAGCGGGCAAAGAAAAATCAAGTGAGGGGGTGCAAGGTTTTTTTTTCCGGCCACCTAACCTTCTACCCTATTTGTTGTTTTAGCAAATCCACTAGGCAAGTTGCCTAGGGCTAGTTTTTATATAAATAAAATAAAAAATAAGATAAAGTAACAAGAGGTCTTACAAGATGAAAGAAATAAACTTTGACGAGTACATAATTCCTATTATCACCGTAAAGTATTGTACTCAACACTAATATCACAATATGAAAACTACTAATAAACTGAGTAAAACAAACTAGCCATGCTAAATCTTGACAATTGAGTCCCATCTGAATTCTTCTTGTTTTGCAGCTTTGATCATCTTCCCATTGTTGTAGCCATTGTGAGAGCATATAATCCAGTAGTAAAACATCCAACTTCTTTTGTAAACCTTCATCTGCATCTTCTTGGAATGTGTATCTACTAAAATGTTGTGTATCAATCTCTAGTACAAACTTCTCCGTCTTGTCATGTCCTTGATGTGTTCCTTCTCTTTTTCGTACATCGTTGCCTTCTATATGCCAAAACTCCCCATACACTTATGCATCTTGTTGCAACGACTTCCAAACATTAGCTGCATTCACATAATTGCTAGTACAGCTATACACACTCCTCAATGAAGCTAAAGTTCTTCGAGCATGTGTTTTGAGGAGTGATTCGTGTGATCTCCAGCTTTCATCTGTTGATTTCAGTGGTTGGCACCATACTTGGAATGTGTACTTAATGAAATGCATTGGGGTGATATTCCACAATGCATCCATTGATCCCATTTTTGAGTGCCAAAAGTCCCAGTCATAACTGCATTCGACCAAAAACTGGGCAGATTTATGCCCTGTTTGATCAGGTATTCGTGTGATCCCCAGCAGCCATTTGAGGTATCCATTGATTGGTACCATTCCTGGGATGTATATCTAATAATATGCACTGGTGCTTTGTTATATGATGTACCCAATGTTCATATTCTTGAGTCCCAAAAGCCCAGGTCATACAACACGATTTTGGGCAATGTTGTCCTTGTTTCCATGCTTGTGCATACTATTAGTACTCCTTCAAGGGACTAAGCATAAAATGCTAATACCACCCTTTGAATTTGTAGCCAATAGTAGGTCATGGATACAATATCTTTCACTGCAAAAAAATAACCCAAACTTAGCATAAAAAACGATCCTCATGTCCTCCTCCCAAAGGATTTGGCTATGATGATCTGCAGCAGAGTGTTGTTCTGCACAGTTCATTGCCTGGATCCCTGTATGTGATATCCCAGTTATTGGATGTAGTGTCTTTTTCCACAACACACCCCTTGACCCTATTAAGTCCATACTGCCCCAAATCCTCATTGCTTCCAATGCCAAGCAAGTGTGCACCTTCATGCATTGTTAGTTTGCTGATGTTTTATTGAAAATTCTGGGCAGCCTTCTGTAGGTTTTGATCCAGTAGAAGTTGTTGATCCCTTGTATACTGGTAATCCTACAAGCTTCCATACTTATGCTCATCAATTACATCTCTTCCTGGGACTGGGCACCTAGTGCTAATACCACCCATAGAAGATAAATCAGTTCGTGAGGCATGGAGATAATATTTGTTTCCCGCAAAACAAAAACATAATGTTAGTTAAAAATCAGTGTACTATGACCTCCTCCCAAAGGATTCGATCACATCATTCCATGATATCCCTCTCCTCCTTTTGATTCCCAGCTTCAGCAGCCATATTTCACTCAAGAACAAGCATTCTAGTGAGACTACTCCAGTTGCCTGCAGGCTGCTACTCCACCTGGTTACCTCCTCTCCTCCTAATTTCTTGAAACTTTTACTCTTAGATAAGGGCATTGTAACTTGTCATTATTTACTATCCTTCTCCCTTGAATATCTAGCTCCCAAAAACTGTGTGCCTTAATAGATCCAACATCTAGTGCATAGTTAGCTAAATGATCATCCAAACTATTTCCCTCTCTAAGAGTATGAGCCACAGTGACATTGCTTCTGAGTGCAGGGTTCAGATGACCCCCTCAACTTCTTTTTAGATGGTATGGACATGTCTACATTGGAGGACTTTTTCGAGCTGGGCGACCTGGAGATCCTGAAGAAGGACGTGCCCTCGGGAGCTGGTAGGCCGAGTTCGAGCCCAAAACTGGTGAATCAGTTTCCTGCACCGAGCATGGACCTCGGCGGCAAGAGAATAATCATTCTTACGGTCTCGTAGGATGCTCGGGTCCTATCCGCTCCAGTGGGCGTAACCAGCTACCTCCGATGCCTGATGACCGAGGAGGACCAGGCAAAGATGAATGAGGTGCGCACGTTAAGTCTTTTCAACGAGGCGCAGAAGCCGCTGAACCGGGTAAGACATCAACACTTTTAGACCCCCTTGGGAATTTCTCTTACGTTTTGATGTCTCTTACTATTTCCGTTATTTTACAGGCCTTAGTGCTTCACCATGAGAGCTTCCTCCGGTCCGAAAGAAGGACATGTACAAGCTTCTCAGTGAGAAATATGACGGGGCCCTCAAAGACCTCCAGGTCGAGTTGGACAAGGTTCAGAAGGAATCTTAGACCCTGAAGCGGGAACATGCCAACCTGGTTGAAAAGGTAAAGGTCATTAAAGCTAAAAATAAGGAGCTATTCGTGGTGACTAACAACACAACCTCGCAGGTCCAACAGAAGATCGACCTGATCGACTAGCTCCGAGCCGAGATGAACGAGGTCAAGGCCATGGTCGAAGGGTGGAAAGGCAGAATGGACCTGTTGGCTTCGGAGAAGGAAACCGCGAAGGCAGAGTTGACATTAGTTGAGAACTAACTCCGAGTGACAAAGAAAAAAGATGACAAATGGTCTCACCTGAATGATGATCTCCGAGCACATTTGAGCTCGGCCGTTGCAGAGCGGGATGCCCTCGGTAGAGAATATGAGGAACTGAAGTCCAAATTAGACACAACCTCTGTTGATGCCAAAGAAATGGTGGCCTAATACAATGCCGATGTGGAGGCAGCTGAGACTCGCCTAAAGACAAAGGCTGAATATGTGAAGCGGCTGTCCCGAAGAGAGACCTTCGAAGAGATCCACGCTCGAGGTTTCGACCTATCGGCTGAGATCGAGGAAGCCAAAAATCTTGAGGCCGAGGCAAAGGAGCTTTACGAGCTTGAGGGTGCCGAAGGCTCCGAGGGTTCCGAGGGATCCTAGGGCTACGACGGTTCTGGCAATGAGTCGGGCCCCGGTGAAGACCAAGCGTATATGCCTTAGTACTTTTTAAGTTTTTGTTTTCCCTTATGTATATTTGTTTTTGTTTATTTTGAGGCTGTTTTTATTGGGACTTTGTAAATATATTTCAGAATATATATGAAATTTTCCCTTTCTGGAAATATCATGTCTTTACTTTTCCGACATCTTTTTATAATTTCTATTCATGTAATGTTTTTGATGCCTTAGCATAGAATCAAATATAGTTATGGTGTGTTCATTTTTCGGAGATCCAAATAGAGCCCGACCTCGATTCAACTTTGTTTGCTCGAGGCTTTGAAACCTCGGTGTGACCGGAAGTTTTCAAGATGCTTAAGTGATTTTAGACGATGCTTCTTTTTAGCAGGTTTCAAGTTTTTATAAAGGCCGTACTTTCTGATTACGAGCTTCGAAAATCTCCAAACCATTTATAGGGTGGCCGTAGCCTTTTGTATTTGGGAACCGCCTAATAGGTTTAGTGCTTCCGAGATTTGGTAGCCCGGGTTATCCGAACTTTCTTCGGGCGACAGTCCTCGAGTAGGGGTAGCCCTTGGGCTCGATAGTTCTCGGGTAGGGGTAGCTCATGGGCTTGATAGTCCCCGAGTTGGGGTAACTTATGGTCTCGATAGTTTACAAGTAGGGGTAACCCGTAGGTTCTTAGGATCCAGAATTGAAGAAGCAAGAAAATGTGTAATAGCAAGGCGAATCTTTCTTTCATTTGTCAGTGTATAAAGTACATGATCGAAAGCGCATAAAAACTTGTATCATGGCTAGAGTGGACTATGTGAGCACGGTTCATACGACCGTTTGGACCTTACAATGAATCCTAACCACCAAGCCTTAGCTTCTAGCATACAAGGTTTTTCTTTTTTTCTCGCTAAAAGTCTTAATCCGAGGGTAATGGCCCCCCATATTCGAGGTCGAGCTTGAGAGGGCTCGGATACTATTGATATGAAGTGAACTATCATTGACTCCGATTTAAGACCAGTATTCGAATCTAAGTTAGCACGTTTTACTGTTGCCTCGTTAGAAACCTTGCCGAAAAACCCATTTTGGGACAAAATCGATTCAAGGAAAAAAGAATGTAACACATGCTTTTAGAACTAATAGCCACATCCATCCTTGGCCATTTGCCTGCAAATGTTAGTCTGATTCATAGCATAATTAAAAAGTAATTGCGTTCGTACCTTAGTAGTAGTACCACTTTAACCGTGTCACATTCCAGTTGTTCGGTAGTTGCACATCGTTTTGTGCTTCGAGTTTGTACGAGCCTTTGTCGGTAATTCCGACGACTCGATATGGTCCTTCCCAATTCGTTCTCAACTTCCCCTCATTCAGGTTCCGGGTGTGTAATGTTACTTTCCTAAACATCAAGTCCCCGATCTTAAAGTGTCGGAGATTGGCTTTTCGATTGTAGTATCTTTCTATTCACTGTTTCTGGGAGGCCAACCGGACTAAAACGACTTCCCGCCTTTCATCCAATAGTTCCAGGCTCATGATCATGGCCTCGCCGTTTGATTCTTCTGTCGCATATTGGAACCTGAGGCTCGGTTCTCCCACTTCAACTGGTATTAAGGCTTCAGCCCCGTAGACCAACGAAAATGGGGTGGCCCCGGTACCACACTTCGAGGTCATACGGTATGCCCACAGGACTTCGGGCAGGATTTCCTTTCATTTCCCTTTGGCATCGGTCAACCTCTTTTTCAAGTTTTGAAGTATGATCTTATTTGTTGATTCTGCCTGTCCATTCCCACTAGGGTGGTAAGGTGTTGATAGTATCTTCTTAATCTTGTGATCTTCGAAGAATTTATTTATCTTGCTACCGACAGATTGTTTTCCATTTTCGCAAATGACCTCGGCCGGTATCCCGAATCGGCATATTATGTGGTCCCAGATGAAGTCAATGACTTTTGTTTCCTGGACTTTTTCGAACGCTTGAGCTTCGACCCATTTGAAAAAATAATCGGTCCTAAATAGTATGAATTGAGCCTTACTGGGTGCCCACGGTAGGGGCCTGACGATGTCCATTCCCCATTTCATAAATGGCCACGGGGACAGGATCGAGTGGAGTATATCTCCTGGTTGATGGATCATCGGTGCGTGTCTCTGGAAGTCGTCGTATCTTCGTACGAAGTCCTTAGCATCTTTCTCCATTTCGATCCAGTAATAACTGGTCCTGATTAATTTTCGGACCAAAAATTCTGCCCCCGAATGGTTCCCGCAAGTGCCTTCGTGAACTTCTCTCAAGGCGTATTCGGTATCTCCCGGCCCCAAGCATCTCGCTAGCGGGCCGTCGAACGTTCTCCTGAATAATTTCCCTTCGACCAAGCTAAATCCGGAAGCCTTGGTACGCATGGCTCCCGATTCTTTGGGATCCAAGGGCAATTTCCCAGTCTTCAAGTAATCTATGTACTTGTTCCTCCAATCGCAAGTTAAACTCGTTGAGTTTACTTCGGTGTGGCCTTCTTCTATAACCGACTTCACGAGCTGTACTACTATTTCTGAACCAAATTCATCGACATCGACCGACGAACCCAAGTTAGCCAGAGCATCGACCTCGCTCTTTTGATCTCGGGGCACGTGCTGCATGGTCCATTCCTTGAATATATGCAGAGTTACCTGCAATTTCTCTAAATACCTTCGCATCTGTTCCTCTTTCACTTCGAACGTCCCATTGACTTTATTTACCACGAGGAGGGAGTCGCACTTAGCTTCGATCACCTCGGCCCCAAGGCTTTTAGCCAATTCGAGACCTGCAATTATGGCCTCATACTCGGCCTCATTGTTAGTCAATTTCACAGTTCTGATAGATTGCCTAACTATATTACCCGTAAGTGGTTTTAACACGATGCCGAGCCCGGACCCCTTTGCATTGGAGGCACTACCCGTAAAAAAGGTCCAAATTCTCGAGGTAGTCCCCGAGGTTAGCAATAATTCCCTTTCGACTTCGGATATTAAGACCGGCGTAAAGTTAGCCACGAAGTTTGCCAAAATTTGAAATTCTATGGCGGTTCAGGATCAATACTCGATATCGTACCCGATGATTTCGACGTCCCATTTGGCCAACTAGCCCGAGAGCTCGGGTTTGTGCATGATGTTCCTCAGTGGGTAAGAGGTTACGACACATATGAGAAGGCATTGGAAGTACGGTTTTAACTTTCTAGAGGCGCTTAGCAAAGCGAGAGCCAATATTTCTAGGTGAGGAAACCTTGTTTCGGCCTCGCCTAGATTTCTACTGATATAGTAAATAGGAAATTACGTACCTTCATCCTCCCAGACTAAGACTCCACTTACCGCTACCTTGGAAACTTCCAAGTAAAGGTACAACTGTTCATCCGCCTTCGGAGTGTGGAGCAGGGGCAGACTCGATAGGTACCGTTTGAGTTCTTCCAAATCTTGTTGGCATTCCGGGGTCCAGGAAAAGTTATTCTTTTTCTTCAACAGTGGGAAGAACCGATGGCTTTTATCCGAGGACCTCGATATTAACCGGCCCAGGGCGGCTATACGCCCGGTCAGCCTCTGAACGGCCTTGACGTTGTCCAACACGATGATGTCTTCTATGGCTTTGATCTCGAACCTGAGGAATTATCCTGATCCGACCCCAAATGCGCACTTCTCCGGGTTCAGCTTCATATTGTATTTCTTCAATATGTCGAAGGTTTCCTGCAAATGTTTCAAAAAACCCTCTACTCGCAGGGACTTGACTAACATGTCGTCAATATAAATATCCATTGATTTTCTTATATGTTCTTCGAACATCCGGTTTACTAGGCATTGATAGGTGGCACCAGCGTTCTTTAATCCGAATGGCATTATGTTATAAAAATAGGTGCCAAATTTAGTGATAAAAGAAGTCTTTTCTTGATCGCCCAGATCCATACGAATTTGATTGTATCCGGAATAGGCATCGAGAAAGCTGAGTATCTTGTGCCCGACCGTCGCATCGATCATCCGATCGATGTTAGGTGAAGTAAAAGAATCTTTAGGGCATGCCTTGTTCAAATCTTTGTAATCTACACACATTCTTAGCTTATTTCATTTTTTAGGCACTACAATTTAGCTAACTAGCCCGAGTATTTAACTTCCCGAATGTACCGTATTTTAAGGAGTTTAGATACCTCATCTTTGATGAATGCATGCTTGACCTCATACTGCGGTCTCCTCTTCTGCTTAATCGGGTGGAACTTCGGGTCCAAACCCAGCTTATGAGTGGTCACTTCCGGGGGATCCCTGTCATGTGAAGGTGGGACCAAGAGAAACAATCTATGTTAGCTTTAAGAAATTCAATGAGTTTTTTCCTGAGCTCGGGAGTTAACCCCGTGCCCAGGTATACCTTTCGATCTGGTAGGTGTTCGATCAATATGACTTCCTACAGTTCCTTGACCGTCGATTTGGTGGCGTCGCTACCATTATAAGCTATGAACGACCTTGGAACTCCGTAATCATCCTCCTCGTCTACTCCTCGCTCCTCCGGTTCGGTCGGGGTCGGCATCGAAGATTGCTATTTAATTTCTTCCTTTCTGGTCAACTCTGAGTTCCTTGATGTTGAAACCGCGGGCACCGGGATTACCTTGTCGACTACGAACATTTACTTTGCGGTCGGTTGCTCTCCATAGACTCTTTTGACTCCTCCCGGCGTAGGGAACTTCAGAGTCTGGTGTAAGGTTGAAGGTACCGCTCTCATGTTATGAACCCATGGCATTCCGAATAGGGCGTTGTACCTCATGTCCCCTTCGATCACATAGAACTTTGTCTCTTAGATTGTCTCGACAGTGTTCATTGGCAGGGTTATCTCCCTTTTAGTGGTTTCGCATGCCATGTTTAAATCCGTTCATCACCCGGACCGCCGGCACAAATTGGTCTTGTAACTCCAACTGCTCTACGACCCTCGATCAGATGATGTTGGTCGAGCTACCTGGATTAATCAATACACGTTTAAATCGAGATTTATTGATAAGCACGGATATTACCAGTGCATCATTATGTGGTTGCAAGATTCCCTCGACATCCTCGTCGTTGAACGAGATAGTTCCCTCTAGGACATAATATCGGGTATGTTTTTCCCTTGTGATAGATACTTTAGTGCACTTTATCATCGCTTCTTGAGGGATATCGACCCCTCCGATGATCATGTTGATGGTGTGTTGAGGCTCTTCAAGTTCGGCCTATTTGTTAGCGTCCCTGATCCTGAAGTGATTTTTGGTTCGATCGCTCAGAAATTCTCGGAGGTGCCCGTTATTGAACAACTGGGCAACTTCTTCTCTCAATTGTCGGCAATCCTCGGTCCTGTGGCCATGAGTGCCATGATACTTGCATATCAAGTTAGGATCTCTTTGGGTAGGGTTAGACTGCAACAGTCAGGGCACTTGGTTTCCTTGATGCGCCCGATGGTTGAGACGATGCTGGCCGCATCAACGTTGAAGTTGTAATCTAACAATCTTGGTGCTTCTCTACCCCCGAGCGGCCCGTCGAAATCATTTTTGCTCATCAGACCTCGTCTACTGGGCCCTCAATTGCCTCTCTTTTCGTTCCTTGTGGGCTGACGCCCAGACCCATTTCCCCTTCGATTCGCGCTGTATGTTTGGTCTTGATTCCGGACCGGTCTTGGTTCATGATCGACGGCTCTCTTAGACCTATCGTCGACTCTGATGGGATAAACGAACCCAGAATGGGGCTTCGAGTTGGCCGTTCTTAACTCTGATTTTTGACTAGTACCTGTTGTGGATGTCACCCCAAGTTACCACCGGGTACTCTACCAAATTTTATTTTAGCTGCTGCAAAGCCAAAGAGCTTCAGGGGTTAAGTCTTTGAGTGAATGACTAAACGATCCAATCATCCGCAACCGGAGGTAGTTCCATCCGTTCCATTTGAAACCTTGACATGAACTCCCTGAGCATCTCGCTGTCTCTTTGCTTAACCTTGAAAAGGTCCGATTTTATGGTCTTGACCTTGATGGCCCTGACACGAGCCTTCACAAAGGTGTCTGCGAGCATAGAAAATGAGTCAATGGAATTTGAGGGTAAGTTGTGGTACCATATCATTGCTCATTTGGACAAAGTTTCCCCGAACTTCTTTAGTAACATCGACTCGATTTCATCATCTTCCAAATTGTTTCCTTTGATTGCGCATGTATAGGAGGTCACGTGCTCATTCGAGTCTGTGGTTCTGTTATATTTTGGAATGTCAGGCATACAAAACCTCTTAGGGATCGGTTTTGGTGCCGCGCTCGGAGGAAAAGGTTTATGGATAAACTTCTTGGAATCCGGGCACTTCAATATCGAGGGTGCTCCTGGGATCTGGTCGACCCTGGAATTGTATGTTTCCACCTTCTTGTCGTTGGCCTCAATTTTCTTTTCCCCCGATTCCACCCGCTTCGTTAATGTTTCAAGCATTTACATTACTTCGGGACTGACTCCGGGCTCGGCTTTACCCTACCTCTCGGAGGTTTGTTCATTTCTTCGGGTGTTCTCCCGGGACCGTTCGGGCTCAACCTTGCCAGGGGCGTGGCCTTGATTCTGTAGCTTTGTTATTGCCGCTTGTTGAGCCTGCAACATTTCAAAGATTAGCCACAGGCTTACCCCATCACCTTCGCCCTCGGGCGTTTCTCGAACTATTAATCGGGACCTCCGCGAACGCTGTTTTCGGGGTCAGTTGGCAGGTTGACGTCGATAGCAACTTGTGAATTGGCGTCGATCGGATCGGCAACTGGGACTCTGTTAGGATCAACAAGGGGCACCTTATTATTAGGCACCAGATTGTTGTTTTTGCCATGATGTCCAGACTCAACCTCAAAGTTCAAATCAGCAGACTGAGAATTTGACATTTTTAAGCTGACCTGAAATTGAGACTTTAAAGAACAAGCGTAAAATAGATTGTGTTATGAAGATTTGTATCAAACCAACACTATAATCCTTAGCCCCACTGTGGGCGCCAAACTGTTTTCCCTTAAAACGGATAACAATTGAATTTAAATGTGATTTTAAGAATTTATAGATTGATTCAATACAAATAATCAAGAATGTTAGATAAACGAGTTATATATAGAACGAATAACCAAACCAATTGTGATGGTACGGCCGGGCTCGGGTTTGGGTTGAACAGTAATTTTGCCCTCGATCGAACCCTTGGTTCGAAGCCAAATGTATATGAAGAACAAGAATAAAATAAAAACTTTTCAATCCCAAGAAAGTATAAAAATAAATTTGTATTGCCTTGGTTTGCGTGTTACAATATGTGTCATCAAAGAAAAAAAACTTCCCCTTTATATCGCAGGAGAGTTTCACCTCTAGTACAAGTCTAAAAAAAGTAAAAATTCTCCTCTCTCGTTAATTATTGATCAGTAACCGCTATCGAGCGAGATTCGCGCTGTGATATCCGGTTAGTTCCGGATATCACGACCCTCTTTCTGTCGCCTACAACCGTTCATGCGCTTCTCGAAGTCTCAGAGCTCATCTCGGTTTCGGGGTGCGTCGTTTTATCAAGTCCGATGGTGTGCACTTCATTTGGGCCTCGATACAAGAAATTCCCAGCTTCGAATTCGATCCCATGTATTCATACCCTTACTTTATTTGATCCACCGAAAAATCGGGGTGTGTGTAAACCCCAGTTTCACCCTTATACAAAATCCTTTATCAATCTCTAGCAAGCAGAATTTATCAAAAGACCTTCTGGTTTGCCATTTGGACAAGCTTGTGCGAAAGGGAGGTGTATATGAATAGATAAATGTGGTAGAAGACAAAGGCCGCACTGACAACCACGTATGAAGTTTATCCGTTTTTGTTCGTGTGGTTTAAGGATGCCAGCCATTTATAAAAGGTAGTCCACGTTTTCTTCTCGTCACATCAAAAGCCACACTGGATATTAATTTATATATAGCAACAACGTAAACTAATTTTTACATTATCAAGGCATTCAAGATAGTATTTATCTAGGTTGTAATCATTATATGTTTTTAATCAAATAAACGTTGAATTATAAAATTACCCAACAAATAATTTTTTTAGTTAAAAATACTAAATAGAAAAAAAAAATTAGACAATGAAGGTGTGAAATAGTCTCCTTTCAAACAAATTGAAGAGTAACATTAATTAAGTAGTACATTTAAAGAAGATAGTCAAGATTGAATGGGAAGTGAGGTCCACTAAAGAATTCAATAGTTTGGGCCACTGTTACTTTTGATTTTTTCCGTGTCAATAGAAACTCACAATCAAGCTTTTGAGCCTAATATACACTGTAGTTATATTTTTGAAATGACCATGATGCTTTCGGTGTCAATAAACAATTGATACTGAAGAGCGCAAAATTTTGTTATTCCAATTTACAAAAGCTAACTCAACTGATAGGTTTGGTCGTTCAAGAATTTTTTCAAACACAAAAACAGTAGAAAATTAATCTACTGTGTTGAGAATTGCTTATTATCAGGACTTGGTATTTTAACCTATTTCTCTTACTGTATGAACATGTGCTAATCCAGTAGTATTAACTCTTTTGCTTCTCTTAGGATGAGAACCCACAAATAAAAAACTTAAGATATGCAAAATTCACATATAATTTAAAATATTCAAAAGCCACAAATATAAAACTGACAAAAACACTATACATTCAATCTTTAGAACATATAAATTGGATTTGCAAACTCAAAAAAAGAACACTTTAAGAGAAATCCAAAGGTCGCAACGTAGAAAAGAAACCCAGAGATAAAAGTTCATATAAAAGAATCAATATGTTGAAGTGGGTATAAATATATAATAAAGCCAACTAATTTCACGACCCAAGAAAAGCAGTAAAATTTTCAAAGCATATGACAACCATAAATTCAAACTCTAAAAACAAAAATTAAAATTCATACTTTTACAGCAAAGAGACGAAACCCATACAAAAGATGAAAGTCATGATAGAAGAATTACAAGAAACAAAGGTGAGTAATTACCATAGTAATCCGCCAAAGTACAAAGATAAGAAGAAGATGAGCAAGGGAAGAGCATATGAGCAAGGGAAGGGCGGTGTCTGTTCGCAGACAAGAATTTTTGGTAAAGTGTAGGTTAATTACTTCGCAACTGTCAAAAAAAAGGAATCCACGTGTACAAGGAGTCAGCTAGTAAATGACCAAAATATCCAGTAAATCTTAAGCAGGCATGTTTACCTTGAGGTGCCTGCTATTCCCTCTTATTAATAAGTAGTAAAATTGAAATTTATAATTTTAAAAATAAATTAAACTATTTGGTATACTAAATAAAGATAATCTAATAGTATAATATTTTTTATATTGTCACTAAATTGAATATTCTTGGATAGAAATTGTTGATAGATTATTATATGTAGCGGAAACAATCTCAGTATCAAAATCACATGTAATCTAGAAAACTAGTATAAACGGGACTTCACGGGTTATCTCTTGAAGCGTGAACAAAGCTCCTCTATCACATAAGCCTCTAATTCCACAACAACTCAATGAAATCTCCATCATCAGCACGATCACGATTCCCGAACGTTCGACGGTCTTCTATTGTGTTACCCAAATAATATCCGGAAAAAATAATTTCGCGTGAGAGAAATTTCTAGGAAAATAGGCTGAAAATTTCGGCCACCTTCTTCTTCTTCTTCTTCTAGGTGGAAAATTTTATATATTTATAGCATAGGTTTTAAGGGTTAAAATCCTTTTTCAAAACCTGTTGGATTTTCTTTTCTACCCAAAACAATATTCCTTTATTTCCTATTATTTAGGAACAGCAGGGACCACAAAATTTAATTAATAAGGCTTCCAATTATGGAATTAATTTGTAATTTTTGAAATTAATATCCACCATAATTAATTACTAATTATTTCACTAAAAAATCGTAATTGCACTCCTTATTCAATTTTGAAATTCATCCATTAAATTTTATTTAACTCCTCATGTTAAGATCCAGATACTAATCAATTAAATTAAATTACTGACAATTTAATTTATTGGTTATTTTCTTTAGACTTTCGCTTAACTTATTTAATGTGTCAGATACAAAATCTACCGATCGGGTTTACACATGAAAACTTATAAGCTTTTATAAAGGTGTATCATCAATCTCTAAACTGAGACATGGATTCCATCAACTAACTATTACTTCGCTAATGTACATTAACATTATCCAATTTATCAGGTATATTGACCACGAAAGGATCTTGCCTTTTAATAAATTAAAACAATAATAATATACACCGCTAATAATAATTATATCAAGATTAAGAGTATAAGTATATTTAATGGCTAAAGAGTTTATTTTATTATGTCAGTATAAAGTACTTATCTCTACTTGGTCTGTTCAATACATACAAAATGTACTAGCACAAGAAGTTGGAATTAAACCATTCCCATAATCAAGATAAATTATATTTAATCTTGTGCTAGAATCATTCTTGATGGTTTGTCCAATCCCATCATTAGATTGTGAACTCAAACTTTATACTTATAAGAACGTATGATTTAATCTTTCGTGTATAAGCTAAACTTTATACACTAAATCATCTACTATATAAGCAAAGGACACAGACTAATATATGATCTATTTAAAAATTTATTAAAACTGAATAAATAATTATTTTATAATAAATACTATATCTAAACCAAACCCATGGTTAATAGTATATATCCCAATAATCTCCCACTTAAACTTTTAACCATGACAATTATTAGAATATACTATATCCAAATTCATGGCTAATAATATATGCCCCAACAATCTCCCACTTAGACTCATAACCATGCATCTACAACTTTCTCAGGCATTCTCTTACATGACTATTAAAAGTCTTCACCAAATAAGGTTTTGTTAAAGAATATTGCCAAGTTATTTCTGGTGCAATCTTTGTCCAGTAGTGCTTTGTCGTAACTATCTAGTTTGGTATTAAACTCTTCAGAAATCCTGTTACCGAAACTATCCCAAGAGTGTATATCAAACTATGATTTTCTTTAGTATTCTCTCACTACGACGAAGTACTACTAACATTACCTTCTTTACCTTACGGTATTGAAATATTAGCGACTTCTTACTATAGTATTCAATGTTCAAACATCATTCCCACTCGATAAAGGCATATTCTGCCTATTAACGTTCTCCCACTATTTAAATGCAATGGAACGTCAATTCCGATGTGTGAGTTTTGATGTTCTTGAACATCTAGTTATTTTTTTGCCCAGTTCCTGTAAAATCAGTTTACTTCTAAGAACATGGTTTATTAAAAAATCCTATCTAGAAAAATGCATTTGTTTTAAAAATCACCTTATTTTCTTTAGGACAATAAAATAAACCTCAATTCGTTTTCTTGAATATTCAATAAGCATGCACCTATCCATTATTAGTTCCAACTTATATGTCTGCTTTCCCTTTCAACACATGTGCTTGACAATCCTATATCTGAACATGCCATAGACTGAGCTTACATTCAGTCTAAAGTTCTATAGATGTCACAAGTACTAACTTAGTGCAATGACCTAGCCGGTCGTTTTGAGAGTTGTAGCCCCATTTCCCTATTTACTGCTCATTTTATGCTTAATAGTTGCTATGTGACTTGTCGAGGTAGTTGGTTCGTGTCCGGAGAGGTTTCAGAATGAGTTGAGTCACTTAGTCTCAAGGTTGGAAGCTTAAGTTTAAAAGGTTGACCGGATGTTGACTTGTATGTAAATGGATCCGAATTAGAGTTTTGATGGTTCCGTTAGCTCCCTTGGGTAATTTTGGACTTAGGAGCGTGTTCAGATAGTAATTTGGAGGTCCGTAGTTGAATTAGGCTTGAAATAGGAAAAGTTAGAAATTTAAAAGTTTGACCCAGAGTGGACTTTTTGGTTACCGGGCTTGATTGGGGTTTCGAGAGTTGGAGTAGGTCCGTGGTGCGAGTTTTGACTTGTGTGAAAAATTTGAGGTCAATCGAACGTGATTTGATAGGTTTTAGCATCGAATATAGAAGTTGAAAGTTCAAAAGTTCATTAGGCTTAAATCGATGCGTGATCCGTGGTTTTAGCGTTGTTTGATGTAATTTGAAGGTCAACTAAGTTTGTGTCATGTTTTTGTAACGACCCGGCCAGTTGTTTTGAGAATTTGAGTCCCGTTCAGTGGCATAGGGTTCTGAGCAGCTTCGTTTTATGTGTATTGATTGCGTGCTTGGTTGAATTCAGTTACCGGATGATTCAGAGTCAAATCGAAAGAATGATGCAAGTTTTGAAAGCTTAAGTCTTAGGATTTTGACTATAGTCGGAACTGTGTGAAGACGACTCCGGAATGGAGTTCAGTCGGTTCCGTTAGCTCAGTTGGGTGATTTTGGACTTAGAAGCGTATCCGAACTGTGAATTTGAGGTCTGTAGCTGATTTAGGCTTGAAATGGCGAAAGTCAATTTTTCGGAGATTTTGACCGGAAGTGGACCTTTTGATATCGGGGTCAGAATGCGATTCCGAGAGTTGAAATAGCTCTGTTATGTTATTGGAGACTTTCCTGCAAAATTTGACGTCATTCTGGATTGATTTGATAGGTTTCGGCATCAGTTGTAGAACTGTGAAGTTTCAAGTTCATTAAGTTTGGATTAGAGGGTGATTCGTAGTTTCGACGTTGTTTAATGTGATTGAGACCTCGAGCGAGTCCGTATTAGGGTATGGAACTTGTTGGTATACTTGGACGGGGTCCTGGGGGCCCCGAGTGTGTTTCAGACGAGTTTCAGATGTTTTTCATGGTTTTGAAGGTCTGAGTTCTAGTGCAATCGCACCTGCGGATCCTGGGCACAGGTGTGATGGTCGCAGATGCGAAGATGAAGGTGCAGGTGCGTGAAGGGGTGAGCTTGGCAGTTTCTGCAGATGCAGAAACTTAGTGCGCATCTGCGGCGCCACAGAAGCGGATTCTTGGGCGCAGAGGCGAGATGGAGCGCATATGCGGTTTTGGCATGCGCACCTACGGTTGCGCAGAAGCGCTAGGATGTCCGCAGGTGCGAGGGCGAATTGTGTCGCAGATGCGGTCATACCTGGGCAGAATCATATAAGTCGAGGGTTTGGCCATTTTCTTCATATTTTGAGTTTTAGACCTCGGTTTTGGGAGCTTCGTTGAGGGTTTTTCAACCAAATCGATTGGATAGGTGTTCTTCACCTAGAATTTATTATATTCCATGATTTTATCTTCATTTTTATGATTTAATTTGTATTTTGAGTTGACAAAAATGGTGGTTTTTGAAGAAAGTTTTCTAAATGAAAAATCATGATTTGAGGGACGAAATGGTATCGGAATTTGATAATTTTAGTATGGTTGAACTCGTATCGAAATGAGTATTCGGGTTTTGTGAAATTTGCCAGGTTTCGAAGTGCGGGCCTGGGAGTCAATTTTTGGGTCGATTTTTAGATTTTGATAAAGATTGAGCCTTTATGATCCGGAATAGTTTTCTTATGAGTTTTATTTGTGCTTTAAAGTTATTTTGGTTAGATTTGAGCTGTTCGAAGGTCATTTCACTCGAGAAGTTCATTTTAGAGCATTTGTTTGTCTTCTTTGAGGTAACTATCTTGCCTAACTTCGTGTGGGGGAACTACCCTTTAGGATTTGAGTCTTCTATACTAATTGTAGTCCGTGTACACTAGGTGACGAGTACGTGCTCTGACTTATTTATGGAAAATTGGCCTTTTAGGATTCTTAGGCCCTTGTATTCACTGAATATATAGTTTTTCTCGTTATGATTATGTTTCTTAATTACTAGTTTCACTTCTACCTGCTTTTATTTTAATTAATTGCTTCATGATCCACTCTTGTTGTTTATTTGATTCATCTGTGCCTTAACTGAAATTGTTATCTTTTCTATTGTCATGATATCTTTCCCCTAACTGCTTGTCTTTATTTGAAGTTATAATTACCTATTCTATAGTTGTTCATCCTTCGTTGAGACTATGACTATTTTTCTGCTGCTTATCCGTAATTGAATTTGTTGTGTCTCTTTTGTAATTGCTCGACCTTAAAAGAAGTTTAGATATACTATATTTTAGTTGATTTATCCTTATTTGGAACCATTCGACTTGCGTTAGCTCCCTTGTTGTTGAACTGTACATTGCGGGCCATTGTTACATATTATTTCTTTCTTTGTTGAGCTGTTCTTATTATGACTAGCCTTCTCTATTGTGACTACTCCTTGTGAATTAGTTCCTCTATTTTCTTTGAGTTCTGAAATTTCTGAGTTGACTTATTTGTCGTACCCTTGTATTAGTTTCATTGTTGCTATTATACTTGTTGTTATGAAGCACGAGGTTTCTGCCATGCGGTTGTTGTTATTGTGATGTACAAGGTTTCTGTCGTGCGGTTGTTGTTATTGTGATGCACGAGGTTTCTGCCGTGCGAGTGTTATTGGGTTGCACGAGGTTTCTGCCGTGATATTGTTACTATTGATATTTGCACATGCGGCGTGACAAGGCGGGATATATATATGTGGATTGCGTATGTGGCGAGACAAGGTGGGAACATTATTATGCACGTGTGGTAAAACAAGGTGAGCATTTATTTTACTATTGCACACGTGGCGAGACAAGGTGAGATGTGTCAGGGATTGATTTGTGATGACTTGTGATGGCCTGGGGGCGTTCTTGCTGTTGATACTTATATAGTGGTACACTTACCTATGTGAGCTTTATCGCATGGAAAGTTGTGTGAAAACATTCTACGTGCTGTCCATTTCTTTTCATGCACTTACTAGCTGGCATGAACTATGTTAGGACACTTGCACAAACATACACGTAGTTGAGCACTCTTATCGGTTAAGAAGTTTTCTTGATATTGTTAAGTATAGATGAACATCCGTGTTTACTTGCCTTCTATGTGAGAATGACTCTATTTGGCACATGAGTCGTCAGTGCGGTTATGAAGTGTAATGAGGGCACAAGATGGAAAGTGTTAGGGTTCAGGTATTAAAACACGTGTGTTGTGATTTGTTCGAGGTTCGGTACATCATGGAGTTTATTGACTAAACCCTGATGTGAAAGACGTCGTTGTCGCTGAATTATTAATTGTCTTTGCTGTATCTGTGATTTCGGATTTAGGTGGTGTTTATGTTCACCCTTTTGTGTCATTATTATGGTATTCCGCTGATACTTGTTGTTGTCCTTTCCTATTGCAATTACTGTATTGTTAGTCATATTGCGTAGTCTTTATGTAGATATTAAACTTTGTTGTTTCGATACTTATACTTTGTTCAGGTTATTTAGTCCAGTAGGTGTCTTGACTATTCCTCGTCACTACTCCACCGAGATTAGTCTTGATACTTGCTGGGTACCGCCGTGGTGTACTTATACTACACTTCTGTACACTTTTGTGCAGATCCAGGTACTTTGAAGTCAGTTGATCATTAGGTAGCCGCGCGGACTATTATTGTGAAGACTCAAGGTAAACCTGCTGCTGCGTTCGCAGGCTTCGAAGTCACCTTCTGATTTGCATTCACACTGTTTACTTTATTTCAAACAGTTGTATTTAGAAAATTGTAACGAACTCTGTAGAGCTTATGACTTGTACTACCGGTTTTGGAAATTGTAAATTTGTATAAAGAGTTCTATTTCAAAGTTGTTAGATGTTATTTTTTATGGTTGTTATTCATTAAATGTTAGGCTTACCTAGTCCCTAAGACTAGGTGCCATCACAATACCCAACGAAGGGAAAATTGGGTCGTGACAAGTTGGTATCAGAGCTCTAGGTTCGTAGGTGCTACGAGTCATAAGCGAGTTTAGTAAAGTCTTGCGGATCGGTACGGAAACGTCTGTACTTATATTTGAGATGCTACAGAACTATTAGGACAATTTCACTTCCTTCATTTCTATCGTGCGAGTTCATTGGTCTCGAAGTTTGAACTTTTATCATTCCATTCTCTCACAAATGGTGAGGACATGAGCTGCAGTTGCTGATGACGTTACCCCCAGAGCAGATGTCGCTAGGGGAAGAGGCAGAGGCCGACAAGGAGCACGTGCCGCAGCTAGGGAACCTACCAGAGTAGTAGTTGAGGAGCTGTCAGTAGTTCTAGTTGGGGGGCAAGTACTAGAGGCGCCTGCTATTACCCCCGGACTTCAGGAGACCTTAGCATAGTTCCTGAGCATGTTTGGTACATTAGCTCAGGCGGGGTTGATCCCGGCTATACCAGCTATTTCATAGACCGCAGGAGGAGCTTAGACTCCCGCCGCTCATACTCCAGAGCAGCGAGTTCATGTTGGTCAGGTTCTAGGTGTCATGGCGACACAGCCTGTGGTTAGGGCAGTAGCATCTGAGGAAGAACTACTTATACTTGAGAGGTACAAGAAGTACCACCCTCGTACCTTCAGTGGATTGGCGACAGATTATGCCCATGGTTTTCTGGAGGAGTGTCACCGCATTCTCCGTACTATGGGTATTGTGGAGACGAGCGGGGTTGCTTTTACTACGTTCCAACTCAGGGGAGCGGCTTATCAGTGGTGGAGGGTGTATGAGTTGGGTAGCCCGGCCGAGTCAGCTTCACTTATATGGGTTCAGTTTTCAGAGATGTTCCTGAGAGAGTTTATACCTCAGTCCCTTCGAGATGCATGGCGCGTGGAGTTTAAGCAGCTGCGCCAAAGCACTATGCCAATGTCAGAGTATGCCGTTAGATTCAGTGATTTGGCCAGACATGCACCTACTTTGGTCGCTATAGTTAGAGAACGTGTCCGTAGATTCATTGAGGGGCTCAGGCATGATATTCGGTTCATCATGGCTCGGGAGTTAGAGTCGGATGTTCCGTTTCAGCAGGTGGTAGGGATTGCTCGCCGAGTAGAGGGCATGTGGGATTAGGAGAGAGAGGACAGGCGGGGCCGTAAGATAGAGGACAGGCGAGGTCAGGAGAGAGAGGACAGGGAGGCGAGGAGGCCTCGTATACCGGAGAGATCTACTGGTCCTTATTTTGAAGGCAGGGTACGACATGGTAGAGGTTTTATGGGTCAGCCAATTCAGTTTGCACTTTAGGCTCCGCAGAGTATTTCAGGTGCTCATGGGTCCCAGAGTACCAGCACCACACAGTTCCAACAACCACGTCAGCAGAGAGGTTGCTTAGAGTGTGGAGATACCAGCCACAGGGTGAGAGATTGTCCTAGACTCCGGACATGTGTGTCGCAGGTATTTAGGCGAGTAAAGGGCGCCCAAGAGGGGAAGGCCGGACCCATTGATGTGTTTTATATAGTAGGCGTGAGGCCACTGCGCTAGATGATGCCATACAGGTATGCTTTCGATTTGTTACAGAGGGGCACCATTCGTACTTTGTTTCAGTTCTGCTTATCGGGGTGAGTCCCCTATTTGTTGTCCCACCTATGGGTGAGTTCATGACCTAGTATTATGTTTATGTGTTTGCCCCTGTTGGGAAATTCTATGAGTGATAGCCGTGTCTATCATTGTTTTAATTTATTATTAAAAGTTACGAGTCTAGAAGTGAATTCATGTTGTTTATTATGGCAGGTTTGATGTGATGCTTGAGTAATTTGGTTACAATTTGTGATTTGATACTCTACTGGGGTGAGAGTTCAGTAAGTGTTATGATTTTATGGGCATAATTGAGTCGGTGGAAGATTTCAATTGGTATGATGTGTATTCGGCTTGTGATTCAGGGATGAGGGTAAAACCCTCGCGATTCCATGTGATTTGATATGTTTGAGCCGGGCTGTGTACCGCAGTGGAGGTTATATTAGGATGAAATCCTTGTGATTTGTTCATATACTTTTATTTATCCTTTTAAATTGATTTGTAGGATGGTACTCATAGAGAGTTTTGCCTGTCGGGCTTGTTTGATATTTTTCTTATATGTTTTCTCTTTACATATTTAGTCATTTTTTGTCTGTTCTTTTTGAGTTTAGCTTGCGGGGTGTGTGCCCGGCGGTATTAGTTATGACTTGTTGATTCAGGTGTATATCTAAGAGGTCTTCATGTTTCTTGCATTGTTGTTAGTGTTTTGGAGGTTTGAAACATGGTTCTAACGGTCATGAGGCTAATTGCCAGTGCTGGTTTTGATTACGGACATCTATTATGATCAGAAATGTTATTATGGGCCTATGTGTGTTGTGTCATGATAGGTGGTCGTCCCTTGTGGGTGCAGGCATGAGTTGTTATAGCTGGTTGAGACTGATACCGGGTATGGATTTAGAATCGGGTCTTTTGGAGATGAATGAAAGGTGAGAATTTTGACTCTAAGGCTTATCGGTGTTGGTAGAAAGGATAAATTATAGTTGAGATAGTGTTGTCAGGATTATGTTGATTGAGGTGATGTGGGGTCACCCGCGGGTGTATGTTGGATATATGCTTTCAGTAATTTGAAGACTTCGAGGCGATTCTTGGCACGTTCGAGGACGAATGTTTGTTTAAGAGGGGAAGGATGTAATAACCTGACCGGTCATTTTATGAATTCAAATCCCGTTAGGCGGCATAAGGTCCTGAGCAGCTTCATTTTATGTGTATTGATTTGCGTGCATGGTTGAATTCAGTTACCGGATGATTCAGAGTCAAATCGGAAGAAGGATGCAAGTTTTGGAAGCTTAAGTCCTAGGATTTTCACCGTAGTCAGAACTGTGTGAAGGCGACTCTGGAATTGAGTTCCTTCGGTTTCGTTAGCTCTGTTGGGTGATTTTGGACTTAGGAGCGTGTCCGGACTGTGAATTTGAGGTCTGTAACTGATTTAGGCATGAAATGGCGAAAGTCAAGTTTTTGGAGATTTTGACCGGAAGTGGACTTTTCGATATCGGGATCAGAATGCGATTCCGAGAGTTGGAATAGCTCCGTTATGTTATTTGGGACTTGCTTGCAAAGTTTGACGTCATTCCGATTGATTTGATAGGTTTAGACATCAGTTGTAGAAATTTGAAGTTTCAAGTTCATTAAGTTTGGATTGAAGGGTGATTCGTAGTTTCGACGTTATTTTTGAGACCTCGACGAGTCCGTATTAGGGTATGAAACTTTTTGGTATGCTTGGACGAGGTCCCCGAGTGTGTTTCGGACGACTTTTAGATGTTTTTCATGGTTTTGAAGGTTTGAGTTCTGGTGCAATCGCACTTGCGGACCCTGGGCGCAGGTGCGATAGTCGTAGATGCGAAGATAAAGGCGCAGGTGCGTGAAGGGCTGAGCTTGGCAGTTTCGCAGATGCGGAAACTTGGTGCGCATCTGCGGCACCGCAAAAGCAGATTCTTGGGCGCAGAGGCGAGATGGAGCGCATATGCAGTTTTGGCATGCACACCTGCGGTTGCGCAGAAGCTCTAGGATGTCCGCAGCTGCGAGGGCGAAGCTGGTCAGTGGTCTTCGCATATGCAGTCCTTTTGTCATAGAAGCGGCTAATTGTGTCGCAGGTGCGGTTATACCTGGGCAGAATCATATAAGTCGAGGGTTTGGCTATTTTCTTCATATTTTGAGTTTTAGACCTCGGTTTTGGGAGATGCTTTGAGGGTTTTGCAACCAAATCGATTGGATAGGTGTTTTTCACCTAGAATTTATTATATTCCATGCTTTTATCTTTATTTTTATCATTTAATTTGCATTTTGAGTTTAGGAAAATGGTGGTTTTTGAGGAAAGTTTTCAAAATGAAAAATCATGATTTGAGGGACGAAATGGTATCGGAATTTGATAATTTTAGTATGGTTGAAATCGTATTGAAATGGGTGTTCGGGTTTTGTTACATTTGTCGGGTTCCGAAGTGCTGGCCCAGGAATTGATTTTTGGGTCGATTTTTAGATTTTGATAAAGATTGAGATTTTATGATCCTGAATAGTTTTCTTATGTATTTTATTTGTGCTTTGAAGTTAATTTGGTTAGATTTGAGCCGTCTGGAGGTCATTTCACTCGAGAAGTTCATTTTAGAGCATCAGTTTGTCTTCTTTGAGGTAAGTATCTTGCCTAACTTCATGTGGAGGAACTACCCTTTAGGATTTGAGTCTTTTATACTAATTGTAGTCCGTGTATGCGAGGTGACAAGTACGTGCTCTGACTTATTTTTGGAAAATTGGCCTTTTAGGGTTCTTAGACCCTTGTATTCACTGAATATGTAGTTGTTCTCGTTATGATTATGTTTCTTAATTACTAGTTTCACTTCTACCTGCTTTTATTTTAATTAATTGCTTCATGATCCACTCTTGTTGTTTATTTGATTCATATGTGCCTTAACTGAAATTGTTATCTTTTCTATTATCATGATATCTTTCCCCTAACTTCTTGTCTTTATTTGAAGTTATAATTACCTCTTCTGTAGTTGTTCATCCTTCGTTGAGACTATGACTATCTTTCTACTGCTTATCCTTAATTGAATTTGTTGTGTCTCTTTCGTAATTGCCCGACCTTAAAAGAAGTTTAGATATCCTATATCTTAGTTGATTTGTCCTTATTTGGAATCATTCGACTTGCGTTAGCTCCCTTGTTGTTGAACCGTACATTGCGGGCCGTTGTTACATATTATTTCTTTCCTTGTTGAGCTGTTCTTATTATGACTAGCCTTCTCTATTGTGACTACTCCTTGTGAATTAGTTGCTCCATTTTCTTTGAGTTCTGGAATTTCCGAGTTGACTTATTTATCGTACCCTTGTATTATTGTCATTATTGCTGTTATACTTGTTGTTTTGATGCACGAGATTTTTGCCGTGCGGTTGTTGTTATTGTGATGTACGGGGTTTCTGCCATGCGGTTGTTGTTATTGTGATGCACAAGGTTTTTGTCGTGCGAGCGTTATTGGGTTGCACGAGGTTTCTACCGTGCTATTGTTACTATTGATATTTGCACATGCGGCATGACAAGGCGGGATATATATATATATATATATATATATATATATATATATGTGGGTTGCGCACGTGGTGAGACAAGGCGGGCATTATTTTTACTATTACACACATGGGAGACANGATATATATATATATATATATATATATATATATATATGTGGGTTGCGCACGTGGTGAGACAAGGCGGGCATTATTTTTACTATTACACACATGGGAGACAAAGTGGGCTGTGCCAGGGATTGATTTGTGATGACTTGTGATGGCCTGGGGGCATTCTTGCTGTTGATACATGTGTAGTGGTATACTTACCTGTGTGAGCTTTATATTGTAAAAAGTTGTGTGAAAACATTTTACGTGCTGTCCATTTCTTTTCCTGTACTTACTAGCTGGCATGAACTATGTTAGGACACTTGCACAAGCATATACGTAGTTGAGCACTCTTATCAGTTAAGAAGTTTTCTTGATATTGTTGAGTTTAGATGAACATCCGTGCTTACTTGCCTTCTATGTAAGACTGACTCTATTTGGCATGTGAGTCGTCAATGCGGTTATCAAGTGTAATGAGGGCACAGGATGCCAAGTGTTAGGGTTCAGTTATTGGAACCCGTGAGTTGTGATTTGTTCGAGGTTCGGTACCTCGTGGAGTTTGTTGACTAAAACCTGATGTGAAAGCAGTCGTTGTTGCTGAGTTATTAATTGTCCTTGTTGTATCTGTGATTTCGGATTTAGGTGGTGTTTATGTTCACCCTTTTGTGTCATTATTATGGTATTTCGCTGATACTTGTTGTTGTCCTTTCCTATTGCAATTATTGTATTGTTAGTCATATCGCGTAGTCTTTATGTAGATATTAAACTTTGTTGTTTCTATACTTATACTTTGTTCAGGTTATTTAGTCCAGTAGGTGTCTTGACTGTTTTTCGTCATTACTCCACTGAGGTTAGCCTTGATACTTGCTGGGTACCGCCGTGGTGTACTCATACTACATTTCTACACATTTTTGTGCAGATCCAGGTATTTCGAAGTCAGTTGATCATTAGCTAGCTACGCAGACTGTTGCTGTGGAGACTCAAGGTAAACCTGCTGTTGCGTTCGCAGGCTTCCGAGTCACCTTCTGATTTGCATTCACACTATTTACTTTATTTCAAACAGTTATATTTAGAAAATTGTAACAAACTCTGTAGAGCTTATGACTTATACTACCGGTTTTGGGAATTATAAATTTGTATAAAGAATTCCATTGCAAAGTTGTTAGATGTTATTTATTATGGTTGTTATTTAGTAAATGTTAGGCTTACCTAGTCCCTAAGACTAGGTGCCATCACGATACCCAACGGAGGAAAAATTGGGTCGTGACAGCTTTAGGATTTGTTGGTATACTTGGTTGAGGTCCCGTGGGCCTCGGGTTGGTTTCAGATGGTTAACATATCGAATTTGGGATTTGAAAAATTGCTGAAGCACCAGCTCTAGTGCAACCGCACCTGTGGAATTTTGATTCGCAGGTGAAAGCTCGCAGAAGCGAGCAGGGGGGCGCAAAAGCGGCCTGGGTAGGGGAGTGCAGTGGTCGTAGGTGCGAGGGGATTTCCGCACCTGTGTGGTCGCGGATGCGGCGTGTTTGGCGCAGAAGCGGAGTTGGCCAACTGGGGGTCTGTGTGCAGGTGCGATGAAATTTCCGCACCTGCGAGAGTGCATATGCGGAGGAAGCGTCGCAGAAGCGAAGGAGGGCATGTGAGGCATGTCCACAGAAGCAGAGGAAATTCCGCAAAAGCGGAACCACAGGTGCGGTTAAGTGATCTGCATAAGCGAAAAGGCTGGGCAATGTATTAAAATCGAGGGTTCTATGATTTTCATGATTTTGGACATTTCAAGCCGGCTTAGGCAATTTGTGAGAGGGATTTTGAAGGGATTCTTGAGGTATGTCACCTGTGGTTATTTTTATTCAATAATTATGTTTCCCCATTGAATTTCCCACCTAGTTGGTGTATTTTTGAGGTGTAATTTTGGGAGTTTGAGGCTAGAGATTTGGAGAGTTTAATTTGGGGATTTGAGTAACGATTTGGTGTTGGAGTTTGGTAAATTTGGTATGGTTGGACTCGTGGTTGAATGTTCTTCCGGATTTCGTAACTTTATTAGATTTCGAGACGTGGTCCCGGGGGCCGACGTTTGAGTTGACTTTTTGACCTTTGATTGATAACTTAGTATTTTCTTATGAAGTTGATTGCTCGTGTTGATTGTATCGAACTATTTGTGGGTAGATTCGAGGCATTTGGAGGCTGTTTCGTGAGGCAAGGGCTTGTCGGAGTAGGGATTTTCACATTTTTGAGGTAAGTAACACTTCTAAACTTGGTTCTGAGGGCATGAAACCCCGAATTTCATGTTATGTGATTGGTGTTGAGGTGACGCACATGCTAGGTGACGGGCGTGTGGGCGTGCACCGTAAAAATTATGACTTGGTCGATTCCATGGAGATGTATAGTTGAATAATCTTGTTTTTAACCGTATTTTCATCATGTGTTAGAACAATTGAGTTGTCAGTGATGTTAGAAATCCTGCCTGGGCTACGTGTTGGTACTGTTGGGAACCACAGAGGTCGTGTTACATGTTAAATTATTTGCTTAATTTGCCATTTTGTACTCCTTCACAGTTATTATTTGCATATTGTATCTCAGTCTCTATTATCCTTTATTGATACACCATATCATCATTTTTGTTTGGGGATAATTATCAAGATTCTTGTGAGCCCGAGAGACCAGAGAGATTAATGACTGAGCGAGGCTGGGGGTCTATTGTGAGTGATATTCATGGGATCGGGCTGCACGCCGCAACAGGCTTTATTGATTCATGCTAGGATTTAGCTATTATCGCGCTTGGGCTAGATCGGCCCCTCAGGAGTGTGGTCATCCACAGTGGGCGCAATTGCTAGCAATTTATTTATATTTGGGCTAGATCTCCCCTAGTTTCACTTGCACTTGGGCTGGATCTGCCCTGGTTTTATGTGTTGAATTTTATTGCAAAACCTGAAATCATCTCTAAATTCTTGTACCATCGCTTGTAGATTATGAATTCCTGAGACCTCACTGTCATATGTTTTTGTAACTTTTCGTACTGTTAATGCTATATGTGGACTGTAATACTTGAACCAGTCACTTTTTTCAGTCCAAAGGTCAGATTTGTTACTTATTGAGTTGGTTGTACTCACGCTACACCCTGCACCTCATGTGCAGATCTAGGTGTGTCCGTTGATTCACAGAGTTCAGACGTTTGGAGATCATCGAGGTAGCTGCTTTGGTGGCTGCAGGCCTTGGCTCTCCTTCCCTATCTTTCAGTTTAGTTATTTAGTTCTGCTTTCCAGACAGTGTGCTAGACTATGTCATTATGTAGATGCTCATGTACTCAGTGACACCTCGGTATTTGGGAAAACTTATGTATTGGGTTATGATATTCTTTTCCGTTTAATGAGATTCTTATTTATTTAATCTACTTTAGTAAATTTCAAGTTGAAAGTATTAGAAATATCTGAGTAGTCGGCTTTCTTAGTACCATGATAGGCGTCATCACGACAGGTTGGGTTTTGGGTCGTGACACTTAGAAGGAACTAAATTCAGAATGTAATTTGCAGTTGCTAGGAAATATTCCTAAAACGAACAAGGCAAATATGAATAACACTTCATTGATCTATCCATGTCCAAAAGAGACTTATTTCTTCTTTCTACCATACCACTCTATTATGAAGTTTCCGGTGTAGACAATTAAAATGTAATCCCTTATTCTGATAAGTAACAAAAGACTTCTTTAGAGAGGTGCTTGCCATTACAATCAAATTGCAGTAACTTAATATATTTCCTTGGTGCTTCTTCGTTTCAAGTCTTAAAAAAACCTTGAATTACTCAAATCATTCAAACTTACGGTGCATCAAATAAATATATTAACATTTTGTGTAATCATTTATGAACGTCACAAAAATACTCAAAATTATCTCTTACTAGTATGTTCATTTAACCATACAAATCAGAAGGGATTCAATCTAGCTTATCACCAGCTTTATTTCCTTTTGAAGGGAAACAACCTTTAGTCAAATTTCCTTTTAAATAGGATCCATAAGTTGGTAGTTCCTCTACTTTCAATGAACCTTAAGGTCCATCCTTGACCAACTTGAATTCCTATCCTGATAAATATGACTAAGACGTAAGTGCACAAATAAGTTCTACTCAATTTTAAAGAACATTTTCTCTTATGAGGTAGACTAACATTGTTCAGGTCATGAGAGACATTAACTAACAATAATAAGGCCATGCATCCATGTACCACATGAGATAAAATATTTATCAAGCTCAATAACACAAGAGTTATTTAAAAAATAAACCAAATATCCATCTCTTATTTTGCCTAAAAATCAGAATTAAATTCCTTCTAACAAAAGGTACATATATTGCATTATTTAAATTAATATCGTATCACTATCAAAGGAAATTTTAACATGTAATATGACATATTGCATGAGTTCATAGTGGAGTTGAGATATAAAACATTAAATAGATCATAATAAGTCAAAATACTGAATAATAAAATTCAGATTGCATTCAATATATATATACATATATGCATCTCGAATAATAAATTTCGATGGAAAAAGATCATTCATGCAAAGTATATTATATAATACAAGAATTATACAATTCAGAAAAGAACAGACCCAGTTCAAATGGAGAGCATACTGTTGTTTCAGTCAATTGTATATAACCATTTAATAAAATAATTTTAAGCACACTACACATATATGTATTCATGCATCTTGAATAGAAAATTTTGACGGGAACAAAACTACTCATGCAACATACACATGTAATGCCAGATTATTCACTCAAATAAATTAAAACAGACCGAACTTAGTGTAACGATCTGGCCGGTCATTTTGATAGTATTAGCCCCAAACACATATTTATTTCTCCCTCTATTTCATTTTGTGGTTACGTAACTTGCCGGGAGGTTTGATTTTTGGTTTCGGAGTGAAATAAGACACATAGTACCTAAAATGGAAGTATAAGTCGTAGGAATTGACCGTAGTTTGAATTGTATGAATACAACTCCGGAATGGAGTTTTGATAGTCCCAGTAGCTCCATAGGGTGATTTTGGTCTTAGGAGCATGTCCGGATGTTGATTTGGAGGTCTGTAGGCCATTTCGACATTAATTGGCAAAAGTTGAAAAATTGGATAATTCTTGAAAAGCTTGACCAGGAGTGGACTTTTTGATATCGGGGTCAGATTTTAATTCCGGAAGTTGGAGTAGATCTGTAATGTCAATTATGACTTGTGTGCAAAATCTGAGGTCAATCAGACTTGATTTGATAGGTTTCGACATCGACTGTAGAAATTAGAAGTTCTAAAGTTCATTAGGCTTGAATCGATGTGCAATTCGTGTTTTAGCGTTGTCTGATGTGATATAAAGGCTCGACTAAGTTCGTATGATGTTGTAGGACTGGTTTGTATATTTGGTTGAGGTCTCGGGGGCCTCGAGTGTGATTCGGATTGTCATCGGATCATTTTTGGACTTAGTGGATTGCTGGTACTGGGCTGGTCCTGGTGTCATTGCATCTGCGGTGGGGTTGGCCGCAGGTGCGGGCTTGCATAAGCGAGCCTTTGAGTCACAGATGTGGAGCTGGATTTGCCCAGCAGTGGTCGCAGAAGCGGGACATTTTCCGCAGAAGCGCCTTCGCTTCTGCGATGGCATGGAGCGCAGAAGCGCTAGTGGTCGCAGGTGCGGTCGCGTTTCCGCAGAAGCGGTCCCTCAGATGCGGGGCTTTATTCGCAGAAGTGGAAGGCCTGGACTTGGGCGATTTCTGCACATGCGATGGTTTTTCCGCAGGTGCGGCATCGCAGAAGCGATTCCTTGTCCGCAGATGAAGTTTGAATGGGCAAAAAAAGAAAATTTTGAAGGTTTGATTTCATTATTCATTTTTGGACCTAGAGAGCTCGGTTTGTGGCGATTATTCGAGAGATTTTCTGAGGAAACATTTGGGTAAAAATTCTACCCTCATTTTTGGTTAGTATCCACTAATCTCTCATTAATTTCTTCATTTAATTAAGGATTTGGGTTGAGAAATTTGGGGAAACATGATGAAAGTTCTTAGACCAAATTTTTGGGTTTTGAAAGGCCAAATAAGGTCGGGTTTGAGTATTCTTGTATGGTTGGTCTCGTTATCTAATGGGTGTTCAAATTTTGTGATTTTGGTCGGGTTCCGAGACGTGGGCCGGGGTCGACTTTTTGGTGTGAGTTTCCAATTGTTTGCGAATTATTTGAATTAGTTTCTTATAGTTATATTTATAGTATGTAATTGTTTTGGCTAGATTCGAGCCGATCGGAGTTGGAAAGTCGAGGGAAAAGCATTCTTATTGATTGATTGAGCGAGATTTGAGGTAAGTGACTTGTCTAACCTTGTGTGAGGGAAACTCCCCTTAGGTTTTGATACTGTTATGGTATTTGCAATACGTGAAGGTCGTGTACGCGAGGTGACGAGTGCGTACTCGGGTTAAATGTTAAAATTCGGTTCTTACTAAGTGGTTTCCTTTTTAATTCCTTAACTGAGTTACTCTAGCATCTGTAGTCATCATGTTTATCCTAATATTGCATGTCTACGTGTCTTATCTCTTGCAATTTGTGCAACATGCTTAGTTGGATTTCCTGCTTCCTTGATCTTGTATTCTGTCTTTAACTGTAGGATTCCTTGTTGTAATTTTATTGTCCCATCGGTTATCTATTGCAAAATTATTTTGGGACTACGAGGCGGTATCTCGGGAGCGCCCCTGTTGTGTATTTACTTTTGGGACTATGAGACGGTACCTCGGGAGCGCCCCTGTTGTGCATTTACTTTGGGACTACGAGGTGGTACCTTGGGAGCGCCCCTATTGTTTACCTCTATTTGCTGTGTTGTTATCTTTCTGTAATTTCTCATTGTTCACTTCTCAGTCATTTTATTATATTATTATATCTTCTACCTTGTTTCCTATTATTATATCTTCTGCCTTGTTTCCTATTATTTCCAGTATGGCGCTGACCTGACCTCGTCACTACTCTATTGAGGTTAGGCTTGGCACTTACTGGGTACCGTTGTGGTGTACTCATACTACGCTTCTGCACATATCTTTGTGCAGATCCAGGTGCATGTTACCAGCACCGATATTAGTACGCTGTGTCACTGCTTGGAGCTTTCAAGGTACACATACTCCCGACCTCAGGCCTCGGAGTCCCCCTTCTATCCATTCTTCTCTTATTTCTTTATATTTTGATAGACAATGATACATAGGATTATTCGGTAATGTACTTAAAGCTTGTGACTTATATCTCACCAGGTTTTGGGATTTTATGTATTGAGTTTAGGTAGATTCCTTTAATGAAATTTTGGGATGTTCAAGTTTTAATCTCTTATTTAATGTTTCGTGCCGTCACGATATCCCACGGAGGGAAATTGGGGTCGTGACACTCAGATGGAGAGTATACTTTTAATTTAAGTCAAGTGAACATCATAATGAATAACTCTAGTTCTATTGATCTAACATGTAGACTCAGATGGAGAGTAAGTACATTTACCTAGTGAGATTAAAATAAATTTATCCTATATGGAGAAAGACTTAAAGTCAACGTATAAATTTATTACTCACTTCAAATTAATAGTGGAAGACCATAGAAATGTATTTCTATCACTACTTAATCATGATTGAATTTTAATTACAAAACTGATTCAACCTTTAAACTCAGATAGAGAGTCAATACAGGTTATCTGTCACGACCCAAAATCCACTATAGGTCGTGATAGCGCCTAACGCCGCCGTTAGGCAAGCCAACAATGGTTGATCCACTTAATTACTTATTCTTATTCCTTTTGAAATCATAATTTTCATTAATTAAATAGTATGAAATAGAATTTATAGGGTGAAACAATGATAATTACGCGAACTACCATACTAAACATCCAGTAGGAACCCCCAAATCCCGTTGTCACAAGTGTATGAGCATCAACTAGGAAATATGATAAAATACAACATCTGTCTGGAATACAAATTAGACAGGAGAATGTAAATAACTCTGATGGAGACTTTGTGTGCTGCGGACTCGTAACATGGGATGCAGCTCACCTATGTCCCCGCAATAGCCGTGCCTCTGAGCCCACAAGACCACTAGACATATATGTACCTGCACAAAATGTGCAGCAAGTGTAGCATTAGTACGTAAAACAACGTGTACCCAGTAAGTATATAGCCTAACCTCAAAGAAGTAGTGGCGAAGGGTCGACTTCGACACTTACTATGGACTAACAATAAAATACTGAAATTATAATTTAGCATGGATTATGTAAATATAGCTAAAAACTCAATAACAAGAAATAAATAAATAATTCTTTCACTGATAGTAAATCCCAAATTAATTTCCATCATTTAACAAATTAATCTCTCAAGCCAATGAAACAATATTAATTATAATTGGACTCCAAGAATTATTACACAAGAATTATGTCGAGGTCGTACGGACCGTTCCAATATACAAATATATAAACTGTGCACTGCCGAGGGTTGAACGACACGAACCATAGATGCATCTATCTGCTACCGAGGCGTTCATCCCACTCCACGAGAAGAGAAAATACTTTATAAACAACCGATTTAAGATTACTAAGAGTCTAATATTCAAAGAAACACAAATTCTCATTAACGGTCAAGTGACCAATCCAAAACTCAAGTAAATGAAATTTAACCTTTTACAATTCCTTTATCAAGTTCAAATATGATTTAAGTAATTAAATTAATAAGTAGGGTACAAAAATCGCAAGTATAATATGATTTAGGTCCTAGACTACCCAGACATAAGCATAATTAGTAGCTATTTACGGACTCTCGTTACCTCGTGCGTACTCAGCCCCAATAAATAGAAGCACATATTAAATCAATTCACCTATGGGGTTAATTCCCTCTTACAAAGTTAGAAAAGAGACTTACCTTGCTCCGAAGTTCCATAACCTGCTCCAAAGCTTTTCTAACAACTCAAACCGGCGCCCGTCGCTCCAAAACTAGTAAATAAATGTGAAATTCCATGAACATATACTCTAATACTCATAATAAGTCAATTTATAACAATTTTCAACTCCGCTCGGAATATTGGTAAAGTCACCCTCGAGCCCACGTGCTTGGATTTCAAAAATTTCGAAGATAATCATTACGCATAACACTACGAACTCAAATATGTGATTTATTCCCAATTCCATGTCCAATTTTGTGGTCAAAATCCAAAAATACCAATTTCTAGGTTTTCCTTCAAAATCCAATTTTTTTTAGAAATTTTCATGTATAAATCCATATATAAATCTTGTATTTAACTCACAATACGTGGGAATCACTTACCTTGACATAGATGATGAAAATCTCCCCTTGAAGCTCCCCCAAATCGCCCAAACCATGAGAGAAATGAGCGAAATGGGCAAAATTCCCGACTTAAAACAATCTACCAAGGCCCGTCCTTCTTCGCGTTCGTGGAAAGACCATCGCGATCGCGAAGGCCAAAAAATACACTGCCTTCAATTTCCTCTTCGCGTTCGCGACACCTTCAGATCCTACTGCTTCGCGTTCACGATAGAAGCTTCGCGTACGCGAAGGCTTAATGGATCCAGGTCCCCCGGCTCCCTTCCTTCATCGCGTTCGCGACCCCTGCGTCGTGTTCGCGTAGGAATGTTCTAGTTCTCATCCATGTTCGCAACCTTTGGGTCGCGTTCACGTTAAGCAAAGTCCTCAGCACAAAATATCCTTCTTCGCGAACGTGGGTTGCGGCCAAATTTGGTCCGAAACCACCTCGAAACACACCCGAGACCCCCGGGATCCCGACCAAACCCACCAACAAGTCCTAAAACACAATACAGACTTAGTCGAGCCTTCAAATCACATCAAACAACGCTAAAACCATGAATCACACCCCAATGCAAGCTTAATGAACTTTAGAACTTCAAACTTCCATATTCGACACCGAAACCTATCAAATCAAGTCCGATTGACCTCAAACTTTGCACGCAAGTCATAATTGACATTACGGACCTACTCTCACTTCCAGAATCGGAATCCGACCCTGATATCAAAAAGTACACTCCCGGTAAAACCTCCCAAATAACTTAAATTTCTAATTTTTGCCAAATGACCCCGAAATGACCAACGGACCTCCAAATCCACATCCGGACGCGCTCCTAAGATCAGAATCGCCATACGGAGCTATTTCTAGGCTCCGAATCCCAAACGGACATCGATAACATCAAAGTACACTTCAATCCAAATTTATGAAATTCTTCCAAAATGCTAACTTTCCATAATAAGCACCAAAATGCTCCCGGGTCACCAAAATCATATCCGGACATACGTCCAAGTCCGAAATCATCATACGAACCTATTGGAATTTTCAAATCCCGATTCTGAGGTCGTTTACTCGAAAGTCAAACCTTAGTCAACTCTTCCAACTTAAAGCTTCCGAAATGAGAATTTTCTTTCCAAATAAACTCTGAACTTTCCGAAATTCAATTACGACCACACTTACAAGTCATAATACCTGAAGTGAAGCTACCCAAGGCCTCAAACCGCCGAACTACGTGCTAGAACTCAATACAACATGCGGGGTCGTTACATTTACTTCCACTTAAACATACGTTCGTCCTCGAACGTGCTAATAACTGCTTCGGAGTTATCCAAAATCACTATTTAACACCTCGTGCTCCTACCCGAGCCACCACAACCTAGTTGAGCATATTAGCTCGAGCTAGTCTGAAGATACTCCCTATTATTTAGTCAAATAAGACTTAAAGCCGAATTCCAACATCCCAAATCCTCTACCATGCCTACTTTCAACATACGAACACCGTATTAGTCACTATACCCTGTACCAAAACACGATTGTATACCCTTACTGAATTCACACCATGCACCGCATAATTCACATGACTATTATAACATCCTCTGACAATAATAGCCGAAATTCCACGAATCCGATGCCCACAACGCATCTCATGATGCATATAAGTCCTGTTCCAAATCTTGCAATACTTCCATGATGGAAGAGATGTGTAGAAATTCATAACCACCTGCCGAATCAAAGAATCATTGAGTCTTTCCTCATGGCAAGAACCATTACCTCATTCTGAACTAAATAATGATATGTGCCCTTTAATATGCCTTATATAAATTAGATCGCACTAATCCCAGGTCCAATAATCTCGTCTCACCCAGTACAAGCTACTCCGGCAATAAGCCACCGCAAACACTATCTAAGATTGCATATGACGCCATCAATGCACCCACAAGCTACAACTGGAATATGACATATAAGGAAGAACGAACTCTGGAAAAGAACTATCCAGCCCGTGTAACGAATAAAACAGCCACCAAATACTATGAGCCTTTCTTAGAGGTAAGAAACAGGACACCCAAAATGAATATAAAGAATCGTGCTTAACATCTCACTGTTGCGGCGTGCAACCGATCCAAACATAATGATATTGCGGCATGCAACACGATCCACACAATATACCCGTAGCAGCGTACCACCCGATCCAAACAATATACCTGTGGCGGCGTGCCACCTGACCCGTACATGATAATCTAAAGAAAACACATATCAAGCCGTAATGCTTATACTCACGAAATGTTAGAATATCAACCACAAGCACGCCAAGTGCATAATACAAATCCCGGGGAGATGGATAGCGCCATACACTACAAAACTCAAGCATAACTAAGGTGCGATATGTGACCTGCATCTCGAGAGCCATCCTGCTCACATAACACTACAGCTGCGCGGGACCTCAACACATGTGCGAATAATTAAGCTGTCTCACAACTCACATGGCACAATAGAGTATTACATGAAATAATCGACTATGAAAATAACATCTAATGTTCGAAGACTCCTCCATAAGAAACGCTATGCTGAATGAACCCACCCGGCCTGGTGTAGAGCACACATCCACATTTAGACCCATTAACGGACCTCAAACCGATTCTGATCATACCATGCTGGGAAAATAACCTTTCAAGGACCCACAATGACCTATTCATGACACATAAGAACAACCGTCAAATTCGGAACAACTCATACGGTCCATAACCCAAGGAATAGAACGCCTCACAAGCATCAACTCTCGCATTTGCGATATGACCATAACATCTATACTTGGTTTCAATCTATAACAATCAAGTGACTAATATGTCACACTTATATATATATCCCCTATGGGGTACGCTCCTACGACCTTCCGCTCAGGTAGCAAGGTTCGCACATCCATACCACCAACCGTTCAAATTCTATAAAACAAATCATAAATCCGCAAGTCAATGCACAAAGGCTCTTCCACAGAACACCATTCTCAGGTGATACTAAAAACAATGCCAGCTTACTCTGAACATTTGAATTTCACCCCTGCTTATCCGAGTCAGTGACATTCTTGTAAGTAGTGAGCCGCAACCTTGGTTCTCAACTTCCAATCCCCATGCCGCTTACTGCACCTATCATGCCGCTATACGAGATTACCAGAACTCATCATAACTCTTGAACTACTAGTAAAATAAACACTTCCTTAGATAGGAAACTTTTCACTCAGCTCATTTCAGAAGAACCAACGCAACATGCAACCTAATTCTCAAACCATAGAAAATACAAACCTCGAGTCGTGATCTATAACTCTTTCGGAATCCATTTACACAATAAAGCCATTCGAATCAATTAGCTCCCAAATCAACCAAGTTGTGGTGGTGCTCAAGCCCAAGTGTACAACCACAAACTACATGCATAACTTCATGCTGAAGAAACTGATCGCTGCCACGATCATACTGATTCAACCATTACTAACCGACCCATTTTCTTACAATTTATTCTCGACATGCCTTAGAAATAATAATAGCTCCATTCAAACGTAACAAACCAAATATGCACTCGTCCCGAGTGACCCGCATCATAAGACCAAATCGTCTTATTACTCATGAATCATCTCATATTCCCCTTACGCGTATAATAGCATCTCCAGTTGGTTCACCCATTCTGCAAGACCTTCCGCGAATCCGAAACTATTTCCTCCTTTCCTCCAATACTGCACTGCATAATCAATGATAATATAGAACATCCCAAGTCCTTAGGCACTGCATTTAAATTCTTGAACCCACTAGGACCACTGTTGAGAGTCACCCACTCTGACTTGGTCCCGAATATAAGCCAAACTCTAGTGCGCTGTTAGCGTGGGAACACCCTATCAAAGAAGCACCCTACTGAATTCTTTTCCCTTGTACATTACACCCACCAGAAGTAGAAGATATGAGTCTTCCCAAAACTTGAACATGAATCGATAAGGACAAGTATAGCACACATTCCTCAAATCCTTTGCTCAAATTACCACTGATGTTTTTCTTTCCTTAGTCATAATAACCCACCAATACACCGATGACCAGAGACCGCACAAGCAGACAACCACGTGATCCAACCATAGACGCTGGGGCCCCCCACTTAGCTTGAAGCTAAAATTTCATAACCCTGGAACCCACCAAGATTCCTCATTCCCAATTACCATGATCTCACACAATCAACCCGCCAAATTTCTCGAAATCTTTCTGTTAAACATTTCGTGAACATTCCGAATCACTAGCCACATTCACATATTTGACCTCTTACCGGATAGCCAGTAGAATTCTTCGTAGAAGCTTCATCAACACCACATAACCGCTAACCGGATTATAGGAGATAATCGACATGTGGAAATTCCATGCCGATATCTTCCAACGACGCTGCACTGGGTACAATTACTACGAAATCAGTAAACCCCCCTGAACCCGTGCTCATTCACCAGCTGTATATGTCCGTTCACTCCCCATTGACATAAACTAAAAGTGCGATAATGCATTCCAATCCGAAGTCATGTTGCATTCCCCTTCATATCAAGCAAACTCCTTTCTGTCGTATCTAATCTTTGTCAGCATAGTAGCCAACATTCCAAATAAAGTCCGTAGACCTAGTCAGTGTCCACCATGAATCCCAAATCACTCTAAACTTTTCTCAAGTCATGTCGCTATCTTACCACAGAATCCATACGCTACTCTGTCACTCCTACTTCGGCTAAACCATTTTCTTTAAGTAACTGCTCGACCTGTGCTTTTTATACTTGACCTGCTAGTAATTCAACTATTGCGAGACACCTCCCGCCATGTCTTACCTCATTCTTCGCTGCCCAAATGTTGTCTCAAATCAAATCCATACCTGTAGCACCAGAACCAGTGAATTTATACCAACTCTAACCCTCCTAGAGGATCATCTTTCTCGAGCCATCAATATTAGAAACACAGATTCGATTCTGAACCGCTGCACCCCTATCTCTGATGACCGCTTCCCCAGTGTCCTTTCACAATACCCTATCCAAAGGCGAACTTAAGAAGACCATAACACTGGCGGACTTAATACATCCAAACAAGGACAACGACACCACATCACAGATGAAAATTCCACCACGCTTGAAAATACCAAGTCTCGTTACTCTATCAACCCAAACCTGAACATTCATAGTCCGATTGCCTTTCCTTTGCTGGAAATAAATGTTGAACCTCTAAATCATATGCTGATAAATCCTCCTTTCAAGTCATTCACTACCTCGACACATAAACAAACACCCCACCATTACACCAACATTGTGCGATAACAACGTCTGAACATCATAGCAATCTGCGCGTAGCCTCAATCCCATCGAAAATACAGCTACTGAGCTAAAATGACAGAACATCCTTCCGCAAGAAGACGACAATAACTTGTTTGAATGCACAGGGAGAAACATCCTTCTCCATGTCTGTAGTACCACTGCAACTCCACGATGCCCAATTTACACGGATGCCCAACAGCGTACAAGAATGAATAGGAAGGAAATAAAGACATAAGCCTCAAAGAAATCAAATCGCACGATGAGGAATCAAGAAGGGAAGTGCTCCTTACAGCCCTGTAGCCTCTCGAAGATAAGTACATACGTCTCTGTACCTATCCGCAAGACTCTACTAGACTTGGTCATGACTCGTGAGACCCAAGTGAACCTAATGCTCTAATACCAAGCTGTCACAATCCAAAATCCACTATAGGTCGTGATGACGCCTAACACCACCATCACGCAAGCCAAAGATGGTTGATCCACTTTATTACTCATTTTTATTCCTTTTAAAATCATCATTTCCATTAATTAAATAGTATGAAATAGAATTTACAGGGTGAAACAATGATAATTACATGAACTACCATACTAAACATCCAGTAGGAACCCTTAAAACCCGGTGTCACAAGTGCATGAGCATCAACTAGGAAATATGATAAAATACAATATCTGTCCGGAATACAAATTAGACAGGAGAATGTAAATAACTCTGATTGAGACTCTGTGTGCTGCGGACTCATAACATGGGATGCAGCTCACCTAAGTCCCCGCAATAGCCGCGCCTCTGCGCTCGCAAGACCACTAGACATATATATACCTGCACAAAATGTGCAGCAAGTGTAGCATGAGTACATAAAACAACGTGTACCCAGTAAGTATCTAGCCTAACCTCGAAGAAGTAGTGACGAAGGGTCGATTTCGATATTTACTATGGGCTAATAATAAAATACCAAAATTATAATTTAGCACGGATTATTTAAATACAGCTGAAAACTCAATAACAAGAAATAAATAAACAAGTAGTTATAACATTCATCTACATATCTGAAACTGTCCATGCTGTCAAAAATTCATGACCTTCCCTTCCAAATACAGACTGTGACCTTGCATATGAAATCTCAATCTTACTTAACACACCACATCTATCATGCCATCATAGAAACGGTATGAGAACCTCATAATCAACTCTGAGTCGAAAGCAAACTGCATACTCAATTGGTCAGGGACCTTCTATTTGATCTCATCCAGGAGACAATCATAATACACAACATGTTTCCTCAAGCCGGTAGGAAATGTACACCTCTAACCATGGTAGAAATCCTCGAGAGCATTTTGAAACCCATTAGCACACAATCAAGCCGTCAGAACTGAATCTCTGTAACTCAACAAAGACATGTAGGTCACCAAATACAAGAGTATTTCCGCCGAGAACCTGTAAAGACTTACCAAATCATATGTACCCAAAGAACCGGCCATATCCATTACCTTGATGATCCAACCTACTACTAAAATAAAACCGTACCACCCTAAGGCCCATAAGCTGCTGTATGAAAAATGCTCACTACATAGGCTGCAACACAAGAATAGTAACTAAACACACAAAAATGGTAATGTCTCTTTTGTCCGGTGGTGAAAATCCGCCGGACCACACCCAACAAATGCGTAACAACACTGCACACAAACCCTAGGTAGGCTCCCCTATCGTTTCTTCCCCATCTACTGAAGAAATCAACAATGGCAGAAATGGATGCTTACCAAACAATTGCCAGGAGATGGCAAAGATACACTGCAATGTCACTAGGTCAAAACGACTGATTGAAATCAATGGAGATTACTCAACACATCATTTACAATCAACCTACAAAGTCTCAGACTACATCACTACTGAGAAGTGTGCACATTTTAGAAGGTGTACTGTGTTCAGACTTACGGATGCTTCATTGGTATTGCGGTACTCTCCTGGTTGATCTACAACTGATATTTAGATTTTGCTACATGGCATAGACGAATTATAGACGTATTTCACGTGGGATGATTGTGTATGAGAGATGTGTTAGATATTCAGGCAGTAGGGTGCGGATCAGATATGGTAATTCATGTGTTCTATGGGCTTGGAGATCAAGAGTTCTCAACAACAAATTGTTTTATGGCTGTTGAATGTGAAGATGTGGCCAAAGCTAGTCAGATGATAGTATGTGTTATGGATCAACCATTGTGGATTTTCGGAGGGTTATGTATCTATTTGTGGGTGACTAGAGTGGATTTGGGGTCCATAGGTAGGTCCAATGAGGATGTGTATTCTACACCAGGCCGGATTGGTTGACTCAGTACTGTTATTGTCAAGGGACGTGTCATCCGGTAGAGTTGAGCTTATTCATGTTCTGATATGATCTATGTGTTACTCCTCTATGCTACGAGGGGTTGTGATTTGTCGGTTATAAGCACACATGGTGAGGTTCTGTTTGGGTATTGTAGCGGTATTTGAGAGAGATAGTTATTGGGGTGTCAAAGGTTGATTGTGCGTTGGTTATTTTCTCTCCGGACTATGATATATTGTGCTATTTTCTTCTCCTTGGTTATAGTCATACACTTTGTGCATTTGATGTTTAATTGCGTGTAGTTGTTGATTTTGGGCATGGTGGCTTGAGGTATTTCATATGGACCCATGTTTTGATGGGGTCACGCATTGCAACTGGGTTATGTAGGGATATGATCCTTTATGTTAGATTCGCGTGTCTTGATTCTACTATGTAAGATGGGTTTGTAGCATTGCAGTTGTGGCGGTAATTCTTGAACTTGCGGGATGGTTCTGTAGTTTGATCCATTTTCCATGATTAGGTACATTTGGGTTTTGCTTATTGGTACACGGATTGTATGGGTTATGGTTTTAGGTTGTATTGATATGGCATGTCACTAGAGTGATTCTGTGATGAGATGAGGTCATCGGACCTAGAACGGGTGTTATCCGATTTGTTTGCGGTATCTTTGGAAGGTTAATGTCGTTGATCGTCTTAGAAATTGGCTAAAATTCTTGTCAAAGGAGAGGGAGCTCCATAACTACTTTGATATAAGGTTTATTACCGGTACCGGGTTTGCTTCGAGCAAATATTGTGGTCGATCATTATTGCTATGAGTATTTGAGTTATGTGGTATATCATGTGATCACATCTTGGGCTATGGTTATGGATTGATACAGCTTTTTCAGACTTATATAGTGTATGCATTCAAGATTCGGGCCTTATAGGGAATTCCGGATGTTGGAAATTGGGTTCCAAAGTTTATGTCCTAAGGTTGGATTAAGGATCTTCAGTTTGGTAGTGTCGTCAGGCTTATATGAATTAGGGTGACGTGGGATCACCCCCGGGTATGTGCATGGTAAGGTTACACGGCGATTTGATGGCTTTAGAATGACTCTTGGCACGTTCGAGGACGAACGTATATTTAAATGGGGGAGGATATAATGACTCGATTGGTCATTTTGAGAAGTTGCATTTCGCTCGGTAGTTTGGGGGCATGAGTTGCTCCGCATGATGTATTATGACTTGTGTGAATCGTCGGTTTTGGTTTTTAGGTTATAAGGAATCGATTTGGAAGAATGAATTTCATCGTTGAAGCTTTAAGTTGGAGGAGTTGACCAAGTTTTTCTTTTGTGAATTTGACCCCAAAATGGAGTTTTAATGGTTCTGTTAGGTCCAGATGGTGATTTTGGACTCGGGCGCATGCCCGGATTTGGATTTGGATGTTCCCAGAGGGATCCGGCACTAATTGGCAAAAGTTGGAAATTTGTGGATATCAGATTCGGATTGTGGTTCCGAGAATTGGAATATCTTCATTATGTCATTTGGGGCTTGTGTGCAAATATTTGAGTTTATTTTGGGTTGATTTGATATGTTTCGGAACAAGTTTTAGAAGTTGAATGTTCAAAGTTAATTCAAGTTTGATTTGAGGTGCGATTCATCGTTTCGATGTTGTTATGTGTGATTTGAGGCCTCGAGTAGGTCCGTGTTATGTTATGGGTCTTATTGGTATATTTGGACCGGGTCTTAAGAGGCTCGGGTAAGATTCGGACATGGTTCAGATTACTTTTGTCTCATGCTACATTGCTAAAGGAGTGTTGGTTCTGGTGTTGCGCACCTGCGGTTGGTTTTTGCCCAGGTGCGGTGATCGCAAAAGCTGTAATGCGATCGCACCCGCGAAAAGGTGGTGGAGTTTGGAGTCTTCACAGGTGTGGAAATTATGGCGCATCTTCGGCCCTGCAGAAGCGATGGTCTTTGACGCAGAAGCGAGCTGGAGCGCAAAAGCGTGTTTGGCTTCACACCTGGGGTTACGCAGAAGCGGATGGAGATCCGTAGGTGCGAGGGGTAAGCTAACTAGTGGAGTCCGTAGAAGCGGAGTTCATGTCGCATAAGCGGCTCATGTGTTCGCAAAAGCGAAATTGGCTGGGCATAATCTTTAAATCGAGGGTTTGGTCATTTTATTCATATTTGGAGCTATAGACCTCGGATTGAGACGCTTCTTGCAGCGATATTCACCACATGGTTTGGGGTAAGTGTTCTACACTTAGTTTTGATTATATTTCGTGATTCTATCTTTACTTTTGGTAATTGGGTTTTGCCTTTTATAGAGAAAATTGGGGATTTTAGCCTAGAGTTTCATAGAGTGAGTTTTTGAGTTGCGAACATCGATCCAGAGTCGGAATTGGGTGAAACTTGTATGATTGGACTCATAATTGACTGGGATGTCGGATTCTTGTAAGTGTTTGTCGGGTTCCGAGGGGCGAACCCGCGTTTGACATTTGAGTTGATTTTGGGCTTTTGCTTAAGGTTCGACCTTTATCATTTGGATTCCTTAGGTATTAATTGATGTATTTGAGTTGCTTTTGGCTAGTTTTGAGCTGTTCAGAGGTCGGTATGCGTGGGATGGCATTCTTGGAGCATTGCTTGGCTTGATCGGTATTGGATTTGTGTTGTTCGAGGTAAGTAACACTTCTAAAATGGTGTTGAGGGTATGAAACCTTGAATTGCGTGTTATGTGATTGATGTTGACGTGACGTGCATGCTAGGTGATGGATGTGTGGGCGTGCACCGTGTAATTTGTGATTTAGTCGATTCTGTGGAATTTTGTAGCTATCTTATCTGAACATTTTTACTGTACTCTATGTGTAAGGGCACTTGAGCTGTGATTCATGCTAGAAATCATGTTTAGACTATATGATGGTACCACTGGGACCCACATTGGTCGTTCTTTACTGATAAGTTATTTGCTTAATTGCAGTTATGTACTCAGTCACATTTATCATTAAATAGCATAGCTCAGTCTCTGTTATTGTATATTGTCACATCTCATATCATTGATTGGGCTTCTTGGCATAAGTGTTGTGAGCCCAAGAGACTGGAGAGATTGATGAATGAGTGGGGCTGAGGGCTTGTTGTGAGTGATATTTATGGGATCGGGTTGCACGCCACAACAAGATTTATTGATTCAAGCTAGGATTTGGCTTATTATAGAACAAGGGCTGGATCGGCCCCTCCGGAGTCTGTACACCCACAGCGAGGGCCATTTCTAGCAATCATTTACATTTGGGCTGGATCTGCCCTGGTTCATTTTCATTGGGCATGATTTCCACTAGTTTATTTGCATTTTGGTTCATTTGCATTGGGCTGGATCTGCCCTGGTTTTAATTTTTTGCATCTTGGACTAGATCTGCCTTGGTTTATTTTCATGTGAGATGGATCTACCCTGTATAGTACTGAGTGACTGCGTGTTTTGAGTATTAAGCATGATGAGTGAGAATACAAGACAATGAGATTGAGTACTCTAAGAGTGTGAGTACATGAGTTCATAATTGATATGCATTGCATTTGACATGTGTACTTGAGATATAGACTTAAATATGCATTTCCTCATGCGACCCAGTTTTGGTGACATTTATGATTTCACCTCTATATTGACATGTGGGCATGTATATGTATTTTCCTCGTTCTATCTGAAAAATGAAACATTTTTTTATTGTTGAAAGGTGTTTAGGAAAATCACAGTTTTCAACCTTATTCATATATTTTTGAGGTTTTCGGCGAAAGGTCTAGGATCTACTGTTATACTTGAAAAGCATGCCTATTTTCAGTAACTGTGAACCAAATGAATTATTTCTTGTACTATCTTTATCATATTGTTATGAACTATTGCTAGTTATTGGAGTTGTACCCAGACCCTTGTTCCAGCTTATCACTACTTTCAACTTAAGGTTAGGTTTGTTAGTTATTGAGTACGCGGGGTCGGTTGAACACATACTACATTCTACACCCTGCGTGCAGATGTTGGATGCTGATGTAGCTGCGTACGGCGGGAGATGGATCTAAAGATGTACCATGTTCCAGTCATAGCTCCCTCTTGATCTTGGTAGCTTTAGTATTTCAGATATGTTTATGTATATTTCAAATAGATGGTGTATTTTATTTCAAACCAGCTTTGTAAACTCTATATCTTAGTAGCTCACGATTGGTACTACCAGCCCTTGGGAAGTTGTATTAATTCATTTATCTCATATTTGATTTACATCAGTATTATTATATTATGTTATTTTATTAATTGGCTTACCTGGCGGGTTGGGTTAGGTGCCATCACGACGGTTTGAATTTTGGGTCGTGACATTGCCAAAGTCAACTCAAGAGTCTCAAAGTCACTAAATAGAGATATTTCTTTCAAAAACCTTGTCTATAACCACAAACATGTAGTTAAGTGTGTTAGTACCAATTGAAGAATGGTTGACTCTTCGAGCATGACTTGATTAGGTCTTTTTATTCATTACTACTATTATTATTTCCCAAACACAAAAATGGACTCGTTCCCTTAAGAAGGTTGGCATACCATCCATCGTTGGGACGAGTCACCCGGTTCATACAACAACTACCTTTGGAAAGAAATGTGGCGTTAAGAAAACCAAAGGCTTATTATCTGCTAAAGCATAAAAATAAGCTACTTATCAAAAAAAAGGCTAATATGTCAATTAAACTCCACCCCCCAAATAAAAGTAAGCATTGTCCCCATTGCTTAGCCAAATAAGAGTAAAAGAGGAGAGGGTGAAGAAAACTCCATATGGATCCTTGGACATCTCTGTATCCCCAACAATGTCATCTCCCTCAAGATCAGCAAACTGAATTTCATCATCATCAAATCTAAGTGTGGCTGGGTTGGCGAACATCTCACGCACAAGGTCTGGCTCGTCAAAGTGGCCAGCTAGTGCTACCGATGCAGATGGTTATGAAGGATCTGGGGCGGACTGATATGGGTCAAGCAGCATGCAAAAGGGAAGGTTGCCAGCTGTAGCAAGTCTAGTCACCTCCCTCCGGAGCATGTCCACTGATTTATTGCTGACCTAAGACTTCCTCATCTTCTTTACTTCCTTTCCCAGCTCCTCAATCATTGAACTATTCTGTACCAAGGTATCTATGATCGTCTTCTGGTTCTCTAAAACCTTCTTGAGTGTCTCATCAATGTCAGAAGGAGTCTTTGGTGCCTAAGAGGTAGACTGCGATGCAACAGTACTAGACATGTCAGACAACTTAGAAGTAGATGTTTGTATCCAGTTGTTAAAACTCGCCAATGTCTAGGAGACTCGCAGAGTAGATAGGGGAACTGTGGGCACATGCACTGGCTTTAGAGCAACTCTAGAGGTTGTGGTAGGAGCTGAAGATGATGGTGGAGGCATAACGGTGGCACTAGTAGAGGGCTCGATAGAGGTGGATAGAAGATCAGTTGCTCAAAAGCTACCACTATTGGCTCATCAGACTAGATTGTGGTGGTAGAAGGCTGGTCTTTCTTCTTTGGGTTGCTCGCATCCATCAGTGAATACAAATCGAAGGGATTATTTTCCTTCACATTTGTGTCAAAATCCCTTGGCTCTACCTTTGCATCGGTGAGGTACTTTGTGATAGGGTTGGGATATGGGTAGGCTGAGTTGTTAGTGGTGCAATCACTGAAATGTTGGACGACATCATGACACCCACATTGATTGAGTAACTGGCCATGATGGAATCCTCAAGCACTGCCCGAGGGATAGGAAGGTGAGCCTCATTCTGGCTAGAATCCAGTCTGCTGAAGACAAAGGTTTGCCACCACTTTGTCTCAAAACTCAGAGTGTTTCGGTGGATGGGAACCCTAGCAACGATCCATGGTGGTGGTGGCCTTGGTAGTGGTGGCCTTGGTGGTGCTAGAGACTCAGCCAACCAAAGTTGGACTTCATCCTTCAGTGCGCATTCAAAGCCTAAATACGCATTTAGCTTATGCTGATCAAACCTCACCTTGAGGTTACGCACTTTGGTCACCTTCGTCCCTTTCTTGATATGAGCAACATTGACATAAAATTCTTGGACAATGTATTCTTTAGCATCCTCCACTCTCTCGGTGAACCACATTTGCCCCTTTCGTTCCCTGAACTATCTCAATATAGTTGGGTTGTACTTCTCCAAATCCTTAAACAGAAATTGTCACTCAAGATTTAGCGACCTTACTAACCGCCACATACGGAAACTAGTGAAGCAGCCAGGCTGACAAAGCGATCCTCATAAACCTCTTTCTTATTTGATCGCTCAAGGCCTAAAAGCTGTAGCATCTCCCCCTCTCCTATAATCGAGTATATCATATGTAACCTGTACGTCAAGGACTGGTGTAACCGATGGCTTAGAAGTCTGACTACCACCCTCTGATCCCTCGCAGTTGCTGTGAGATGAAGAAGGCTCTTCCCTGCGCTGGTATCTTCCATGCGGCCTCGACTGTGTGGCCGGCTTTTCCTATTGAAAAGTGGTTGTGTTTCCCTCTGACACCTCCCTAGATGGGACATAGCAGCTAGACTCGGAGAGGTCTGCACCTCTCCCTCTGCCGGTTGTTGTTTTCTTTCTTATTGTCTTGGGCTGGCTAAGGGGGAAGGTACTTTTGCCTCGACCCTGAGAAGATTCACCTCTCCCTTTTGAAGTGTCGACTCGTCCTCTTGATCAAACCATTATCTGTATCAAGTAGAGGAGATTGTTAATTGCAATTCATTGTTCAAACACATAAAAGAGACATGTAGGTAAAGGAGAAACCATATGACACAGTGGGGTTGTATAGTTTAGTCATGCCTGCAGGATAAGGGATCTGTGGTACACACAATTTGACCTACGGCCGCAGATGGGAACTCGCATGTAACGACCCAACCAGTCGTTTTGAACATTTGCACTTCGCTCGGTTGTTTGAGGGCATGAGTAACTCCATGTGATGTACTTTGACTTTTTAGCATTTGACCTCGGATTGGAATTATGATGGTTCCATTATATTTGTTAGGTGAATTTGGACTTAGGAGTGCGTCCGGAATATGATTTGGAGGTCCGTAGTAGAATTAGGCTTGAATTGGCGAAAGTTGGAAATTTGGCGATTTTAGTTGGCAGTGAAAAATTTGATATCAGGGTCCGAATATGGATTTTGGCCTAGGTTCGTAGTGTCATTTGTGACATGTGTGCTAAATTTGAGGTCATTCGGACGTGGTTTGGTTGGTTTCGGCATCGGTTGTCGGATTTGGAAGTTTTAGAAGTTCTTAGGTTCAAATTCGAGGGTAATTTGGTGTTTTGATGTTGTTTTGAGTGAATCGGAGGTTTGACTAAGTTTGTATGTCGATATATGACTTGTTGATTGTTTTGGTTTAGGTTCTGAGGGCCTCGGGGTGATTCCGGGTGGTTAACAGATTTGTCGAAGTTGGAAAATGCAGCTGAAGCTGCTGTTACTGATATTTCCGCACCTACGGAAGGGGGAGACGTAGGTGCGAGGTCGCTGGTGCATTTGGGGAAGCCGCAGATGAGGAAATGGAAGGCCAAGGCTAGGAACGCAGGTGTGAAGGATTGGCCGCATCTGCGTGCCCGCTGGTGCGAGGCCTTGAGCGTACATGTGGAAAGGAAGAGTTGAGTCGATTCCGCAGAAGAGGAAGTGTTGCGCAGGTGCGCGCCTGAAGGTGCGGAACCTGGGGTGCAGGTGCAGAATTTGAGGACTTAAAAGGTGCTTGTAGGTGCGAGTATTCGACCGCAGGAGCGGACATTTGGCCGCAGGTGCGAATGTGTTGTGCAGAAATTCCCCAGCTCATGGTTTTGTCTTTATTTTTCAATTTTTGGATTTAAGAAACATGGGAGAGAAGCGAGTTTTCGAAGGCTTTCAAGGAGAAATGTTGGAGTAACTGATCCTAATCCATAATGATATAAATTTCGTGAATCTATGGCTTTGTTCATTCCATTTGCTTGTGGAATTCATTCCATTTTCATATATTGATGGTATTGTACTGATTGTGAATATATTCGGAGAATTTGGAGGCTAAATCGATGGACAAGAGCATCGCGGAATAGGGACTTGATCGGTTTGAGGTAAGTAACGATTGTAAATCTAGTAGTGAGGGTATGAAACCACGGATGTTTTTGTATCATTCTATTATTTCTAAGTGACGCACGTGCTAGGTGACGGCTGTGTGTGCGTGCACTGTTGGGGATCAGGAATTGGTCCATCCCGTATAAACTGTTAAGTTTCATATTTTGTTGAAACTATATGATACTTACATGTTTTTGAAAGAGTTTCTGTAAATCGGGCTGAATGCCATATTTTGGGCCTTGTGCTAGTGCTGTTTGGACCCTTAGGGGCCTATTCTTACTATCCTATGGCTGTTTTCGATTAAAACTCTGTACTCAGTCATGGTTATACTTGTTTACTGCATAACTTAGTTTTTCCTACTCTATTTTGATGCATATAAATGTTGTTTTGTGCTAAGTGCCCTGTTTTTACTGAAATGCCCGAGTGGCTTGAGAGGTTTATAACTGAGTGAGGCCGAGGGTCTGATTTGTGAGGATATTTATGGGATCGGGCTGCACACCGCAGCATGTTTGATATAGACCGAGGGCCTGAGTAATTTATGCCATGATTTGGCTTGATATAGCACTTGGGCTGAAGGAGCCCTCCGGAGTCTGTACACACCCCTAGTGAGCGCAGATACCTACTAAGTGTGAGTGCCGAGTGCTGAGTAACTGGGAGGCATGAGTGATTGTGAGATATGCCCGAGTGGCATGAGTGATTGTGAGATATGCCCGAGTGGCATGAGTGATTGTGAGGTATGCCCGAGCAGCATGAGTGATTGTGAGTTATGCCCGAGAGACATGAGTGACTGTGAGGTTTGCCTGAGGGGCTGTATATGAGTGATGTTTTTCCCGATGGGTTGTTTATGATTTCATCATTTTTTTATCATCTTTGCATTGAGCCTCTATTTGAAAAACTACTCAAAAATATCTTTAAATGCTTTTACTGGAACTGTGTTTAAACGAGATGTTTTGATTTAAACCCTGATTTTAAAAGCATGTGGTATTTTACTGAGATTTCATGATATGAACTTTATATGCTTTATTGCTCGTCACTACTGCTCAGTCTTTATTTATATTTATTACTTACTGAGTTGGCGTACTCACGTTACTCCTTACACCTTGTGTGCAGATCCAGGTGTAGCTGGACACGGTAGTGGTTCTTGATTATTCTGGTTGCAGATTTTCTCGGGGATAGCAAGGTAGCTGCTTGGCGATCGCAGCCCGTGCTCTTCTCCCTCTTATCTTCCTTTAGTTGTATTTATCTATTTTCTAGAGTATGTTAGTCTCGATATTGTTAGACAAATTGTAGTAAATGCTCATGACTAGTGACACCCCGATGTCGGGCTTTTCTTTCTGCACTTTTGTTTTGATTTGGACCCCTTTTTCGAAGGTTTTTATGTAAAATGGCCTTGAAATTATATTTGAAATAAAAATATCGATTTGTTTTGGAAATGAGTCGGCTTGCCTAGTTCCACGATAGGCGCCATCATAATAGGGTTAGTTTGGGTCGTGACATATTGGTATTAGAGCCTAGGTTACATAGGTCTCACGAGTCATGAGCGGGTTTAGTAGAGTCTTGCGTATCGGTACAGAGACGTCTGTACTTATCTTCGAGAGGCTGCAGAACCCTTAGGAAAATTTCCCTTTCTTGTATTCTATAGTGCGGAATTGATTCAGCTTGGAACATAACTCCTTGAATTCCTTCCACGCATTTGTATGCGCACATGAGCGGTCGGTATCGGTTGTGCATCGCCGGCTTGTGATTCTATGAACAAGGTTGAGATGTGTATTATGTGTTTGTGGTGCTGGGACAGTCTGGAGGACTTGAGGCCATGGGTAGACCGCAACTTAGACTCGGTAGCTTCAGTTGTAACCTATACATTTGGACTCATATGTCCGATAATGTCCCTACGAATGGAATTTGTGGCTCGATGAGTGGTGGAATGGCTTTGTGGTGAGTATGATGTAACTGCAGGAGGTGTTAAGACGATGTGAATGTGACGAGAAGTGTTTTCTTGTAATGTAATGGAAAACCATTGGGTGCTTGATTTGCATTTTGATGTGACGTACGGTGTCGAGTGTGAATGTTTTGAAGGATCTTTCACGTTGTTAAATTTTGGGGCAAATTAAATTCTCATGTCTGTCAATGAGTTTGGACTCAAGAAGGGTAAGTGGTTGTGTAGTAATGGTGATTGTGAATGGGTACTTTAATGTTGATGGCTTGAGAAAGATAATATTCGAAGAGACTTAGAGTCGGTAACCTTCTATTGGTTCTGGTACGACAGAGATGCATTTCGTGTCGATGCAACAATTGGGCAGCAAAGTATGAGGGAAGACATGACGGGAAGAGTTTCGCGGTGGTTTAAGTACTAGCGGGTCAAGTAGGACATGTAGAGGTTGAGAAATTTCTTAAAGGAGGTGATTTAACCGAAGTAAGAGTGGCAGATTAGCATACAAATTCACTGGTAGGGTAGTCGTGTGCCTTGAGAAAGTGTAGAATGGTTTGGAATCGTGTTAGTATGTGATTTGGCTTGCAGACTCTATTTGGAGTAATGGTTACTGTACAAAGGAAGATTTAATAAGGCATAAAAGAGTGTGTTTGAAATGAATAGAGGCATGAAGATCTGATTATCGTGTCAGGTGCAATATGACTTGAGTTCGGAAGGTATTGTTGAACGTACAATTGATGTCAATAGGGAAAGTACAAACATATACAAATGGTTGGCGAGCATGAACTCAGGAGAATTTACGGATTTTATGATCGTTTGCACTCACTGCAGTGTCATTGGGAGATGTTGGTAAGGAATTCCACAGGTGGGTTATCTCCTATGTGCAGCTAGTGGTAGCGTGATGTTGATGAAGCTTTTGCGAGGCATATTATTAGCTACCCGATAAGAGGTCTCATGTGTGATTGTGGCTAACGATTTAGAATGTTCATGAAAACATTAATAAAACATTTCGAGAAGTCTGGCGAGTTAACAGTGCGAGATCTTGGTAATTGAGAATGAGAAATCCTTGTGGGTTCTAATTTTATATAATTACAGCTTAAGGCTAAGTGGGGGAGTCTGTTATCGTGAGTTGATTGCACGGTTATATGTCATATCAGTTTTGATTTGGGGTATACTGGTGAATCAGTTATGACTTGCAGAGGTCAAGATCGAGGATGACTCGGGTAAAGGAATTTCTTGACACAAGTTGTATTACACTCTATGGTTATAGGAGGACCATAAAATAGTGGAGTGGTTATTCACAAAGAATGTAGTGTACATGGAGCGGGAATTTGCTCGGTTGCGTAGGAGTGTGGGTTACTCTTTATTTTCCTTGGGTGTTGGTGTGCTAATGGGGCACAGGTCGTTTCGGTCCATTTGGCCGGTTAATTCGAGATTTGAGTAGAGTGGATGACTCTCAAGAATAATTCTAATGGATTCAAGATTTATATGTAGCGATTTGGAATTTTCAAGATTTATATATATGGCTAGAAAACTGGGAGTTGCATTGAACGGTGTCGAGATTCGTGGAATTTTATATCATTGTGAATTATGCATTTTAGTATCAAGAAGGTGAAGGAAAGAGTTTTAGGTTCACATAAAATCTCTTCGGAGTAAGCATTTTTGGTTGTGGTACCTTTGGGATACATAAAAAGGGTATTCAGCGGCTTATAATCCTTGGGGCGGTGTGATTCCATACTAGAGTTCGCGGGGCAAGTTTTAGTTAAGGATAGTAGTGTTTTAACAAGGAAAAAGTAGCAATTTGGAAAGGACTTGGAGAAATATGACAGCTTGGTAGTAGGTTGGGTTAGCACGTTAATGGGTATGATCAGTTCATTGGGTACTTATGACGTGGCTAGTATCTACAGGTGTTTCTTGGCAATGCTTTCGGATTTGGCAACATATATGGCTTGGTGGAGTTAGAGGAATTCAGTTCAGATAGCTTGGTTATGAGCAAATGAATTTCAAAGTGTTCATGATGGTTTCTACCATGGTTTGAACCAAATATTTTCTACCGATGTACGAAACGTGTTGTGTGTTATGATTTCCTCCTAAAGGGAAGCAAGAAAGCGGTTTCTGACTAATAACGTATGTAATTTGCTAGTGACTCAGAATTGATAATGGAATTCTTATGCTTGTCACACGATGGCATAATAGATGTGGTGTGTTATGCGCGAATAGGATTTACATGTACAAGGTCACAGTTCAGCTTTGAAGGGAAGGACATAAATTCTTAGGCAGCATGGACGATTTCAGATGACTAGGTAAATGATATTACTATTTGGTATGGCTTGAGGAGAGTGTACATTTCATAAGGGACAGCGTTTTTTGATTTATGGGTACTTCACTGGTATTTCGGCACTCTCCCGCTTGATCCACTGCTGATATTCAAATTTTGGCCAGGAGGCACGGAAGAATTTTTAAAGTATTTCTCGTGGGATAATTGTGTATGAGAGAGGTGTTAGGCATTCGGGTGGTGGAGGTGGAATCGAATATGGTGATTCATGTGTTCTATGGAATTGGAGATTGGGAGTTCTCAGGAGCAGATTGTTTCATGGTTGTGGACTGTGAAGTTATGGACGGAGCTAGCCAGATGATAAAATGTGTTATGATTCAGTCATTGTGGACTTTCATAGGTTATTCATCTATTGGTGGCTGGCCAGAGTTGATTTAGGGCCTATTGGTAGGCCCAATTAGGATGTGTATTCTACACCGAGCCAGATTGGTTGGCTCCATACTACTATTGTTGAAGGATGTTCCATTCGGTTGATGTGAAGCTTATTCGTATTCTGAAATGATTGTGAGTTACACTTCTATGCTACGAGGAGTTGTGATTCATTGGTTATATGCACATATGGTGCGGTTCTATTGTGGCCTTATAGCGGAATTTGAGCGAGAATAGTATTGGATATTGCTTGGTTGATGGCGTATTGGTCATGTTCTTTCGGGTTTTGTATGGCATGGTGTCGTTTGCTTCTCCGTGGCTATGGTAATGCACTTTGGGTACTTGGTGTCGAATTGCGCATGGTTATTGATTTTAGCAGGGTGGATTGAGGTGTTTCATATGGACCAGTATTTGGATAAGGTCGCGTATTGCAGTAGAGTTATGTAGAAATATGATCCTTTGTGTAAGATTCGTGTGTTATAGTTCTGCGGTGTGTGATAGGTTCTTAGCATTGCGTTGGGGTGGTACCCGTCGAGCCTGCGGAACGGTTCTCCTGTTTGGGTCCCTATTACGATTCGGTACATTTGGAATGTTGCTATCTAGTGCACGGATTGCACGGGTTGTGGCTTTATATTGTATTGATGTGTGATGTCACTAGAGTGGTCGTGTTGGATAAGACGAGGTCATTAGTCCTAGAAAGGATGCTATCGGATTTAATTGAGGTATAATTGGGAGGATAATATCGGAAGTCGGCTTTGAAATTGGCTATAGTTCATGTAGAAGGAACGGGAGCTCCATGACCTGTTGGTCTAATGAATGGTTATGAATTCGGTATGTTTCTTTCATCATCGGCAGTGTACGAAGGTTTTAGAACGAGGTTTTGTCTGATATGAGGTTTATTACCGGCACTGGGTTGATTTGAGCCGATACTGTGATTAGAAATCATTGCTTCGAGCATTCGAGCTATATGGTATTTGAATTTGAGTATTTGAGTTATGGTTATGGCTTGTGGTACAGCTTGTTCAGACTTATACGGTATGTAAATGCGAACTTTTGATCTTATAAGAAATTTAAAATGTTGGAAATGTGATTCGAAGGCTTGTGGCCTAGGTTGAATTGTGAAATTTCAGTTATGTTGTGCATTCGGACCTGTATGGGATAAGGTGACGTGGGATCACTCTCGGGTATATGCATGGGAAAGTTACACAACGATTTGATGGCTTTTGGAATAACTCTAGGCACGTTCGAGGACGAAAGTATGTTTAAGTGGGAGAGGATGTAATGACCCGACCGATCATTTTGAACATTTGCACTTCGCTCGGTTGTTTGAAGGCATGAGTAGCTCTGTATGATGTTCTTTGACTTTTTAGCATTTGACCTCAGATTGGAATTCTGATGGTTCCATTAGTTTCGTTAGGTGATTTTGGACTTAGGAGCGCGTCCGGAATGTGATTTGGAGGTCCGTAGTATAATTAGGCTTGAATTGGGAAAAGTTGAAAATTTGGCAATTTTGGGCGGCAGTGGAAAATTTGATATCGAGGTCGTAATGGAATTACGGATGTTGGTGTAGGTTCGTAGTGTCATTTTTTATGTGTGTGTGCACAATTTGAGGTCATTCAGACGTGGTTTGGTTGGTTTCAGCATCGGTTGTCGAATTTGGAAGTTTTAGAAGTTCTTAGGCTTGAATCCGAGGGTAATTTTGTGTTTCGATGTTGGTTTTAGTGATTCAAAGGTTCGACTAAGTTTGTATGTTGATATATGTCTCGTTGGTATTTTATGGTTGAGGTCCTGAGGGCCTTGGGGTTATTCCGGGTGGTTAACGGATTTATCGAAGTTGGAAAATGCAGCTGAAGCTGTTGCTACTGATATTTCCGCACCTGCGGAAGGGGAGTCACAGGTGCGAGGTCCCTGGTGTGTTTGGGGAAGTCGCAGATGCGGAAATGGAAGGCCAAGCTTGGAACGCAGGTGCGAAGGATTGGCCGCATCTGCGAGCCCGCAGATGCGAGGCCTTGACTGCATATTCGGAAAGGAAGAGTTAAGCCGGTTCCGCAGAAGCGGAAGTGTTGCACAGGTGTGGGACCTGGGGCGCAAGTGCAGGATTTGAGGACTTAAGTGGTTCTCACAAGTGGGAGGATTCGACCGCAGGAGCGGTTCCGCAGGAGCGGACATTTGGCCGCAGGTGCGAATGTGTTGGGCAGAAATGCCCCAGCTCATGGTTTTGTCTTCATTTTTCTTTTTTGGACTTGAGAAACTCGGGAGAGAGGCGATTTTTCAAAGGCTTTCAAGGAGAAAAGTTGGGGTAAGTAATCCTAACCCATAATGGTATAAATTTCGTGAATCTATGGCTTTGTTCATCATTAATTAGTAGGATTTTGGAGTGCAAATGAGGGGTTAGGGCTTGGAATTTTAGAAACTTTAATTTAAGGATTTGAGGGACCAAACGATATAGGATTTTGATAAATTTTGTATGTATGGACTCGTGAGTGGATGAGCTTCCTAGTTTTTAAAATTTTGTTGGATTTTGAGACGTGGGTCCGGGGGCCGGGTTGAGCTAATTTCGGGTTTTGGGCTAATTCGATAGTTTTTCTTGTGGAATTCATTCCATTTTCATAGATTGTTGGTATTGTACTGATTGTGAATATATTCGGAGAATTTGGAGGCTAAATCGAGGGGCAAGAGCATCGCAGAGTAGGGACTTGATCGGTTTGAGGTAAGTAACGATTGTAAATCTAGTCCTGAGGGTATGAAATCCCGAATATTTTTGTATCATTCTACTATATCTAAGTGACGCACATGCTAGGTGACTGGCATGTGAGCGTGCACTATTGGGGATACTTATATGTTTTAGAAAGAGTTTCTGTAAAGTTGGTCTGTCCTATATCAACTTTAAAGTTGCATATTCTGTTGAAACTATATAATACTTATATGTTTTAGAAAGAGTTTTTGTAAATCGGATTGAATGTCATGTTTTGGGCCTTGTGCCAGTGCTTTTTGGACCCTTAGGGGCCTATTCTTACTATCCTATCGTTGTTTTGATTAAAAATCTATACGCAATCATGGTTATACTTGTTTACTACATAACTCAGTTTTTCTTACTCTATTTTGATGCATATAAATGTTGTTTTAGGCTGAGTACCCTGTTTTTATTGAAATGCCCGAGTGGCTTGAGAGGTTTATGACTGAGTGAGGCCGAGGGACTCATTTGTGAGGATATTTATGGTATCGGGCTTCACGCCGAAGCATGTTTGATATAGGCCGAGGGCTTGAGTGATTTATGCCTTGATTTGGCTTGATATAGCGCTTGGCTGAAGGATCCCCTACGGAGTCTGTACACACCCCAGTGAGCGCAGGGACCTACTAAGTGCGAGTACTGAGTGACTGGGAGGCATGAGTGATTGTGAGATATGCCCGAGTGGCATGAGTGATTGTGAGGTATGCCCGAGTGGCATGAGTGATTGTGAGGTATGCCCGAGTGGCATGAGTGATTGTGAGGTATGCCCGAGTGGCATGAGTGATTGTGAGGTATGCCCGAGAGGCATGAGTGACTGTTAGGTTTTCCCGAGGGGCTGTATATGAGTGATGTTTTGCCCGAGGGGATGTTTATGATTTCATCATTTTTGCTCATCTTTGCATTGAGACTCTGTTTGAAAAACTGTTGAAAAATATATTTAAATGATTTTATTGGAACTGGGTTTAAACGAGTTATTTTGATTCAAACCCTGATTTTAAAAGCTTGTGATATTTTACTGAGATTTCATGATATGAACTTTATATGATTTATTGCTCATCCCTACTGCTTAGTCTTTATTTATTGTTGTTACTTACTGAGTTGGCGTACTCACGTTACTCCCTGCACCTTGTGTGCAGATCCACAGTAGCGGTTGTTGATTATTCTGGTAGCGGTTGTTTTGATTTGAACTCCTTTACAAAGATTTTTATGTAAAATGGTCTTGAAATTATCTTTGAAATAAAAATATTGGTTTGTTTTGGAAATGAGTCGGCTTTCCTAGTTCCACGATAGGGTTAGTTTGGGTCGTGACATCGCGGTTCGTACGTTTCTGTTGTACGGACGCGAAAGGGAAGTGCGGTCTGCACAATTGTGATTACGGCCCAACTTCTGAGGCTCAATTTTATGAATTCTCTTATGACATAGAAATGGTCAATCTGCGGTCGCATGAAAATTTTTGAGGTTCACACAATTTTACTTGCGGCCGCACCTTGGAGTCCCAAAAGTGAAGACTCTCTGATGATAGAGAAGAGCCTAATCTGCGGCCGTAAGAGTAAATATGTGATCTTTACAAATTGACCTGCGACCGCAGATTCCTGCCTTATATAAGTGTCTAAAAATGCATATTTGCGGACCGCACAATTCAAGTGTGGCCGCAGAATTCAAACCATTACGAACAAACAACCTTTTTAGTCTAAATTGTTTCCATTTCTTGCACACATAGGCATGGCAACATTTTAAAAGCATGAAATTTCACTAACCTAGTCCCCTTAGAGCATGTATCAAGTTAACCCAGTTCAGATCTACCCCAAATGGACACACAATGGAACTCTAATACTAGATGGCCTAAAAAGAATTAAACAAATCTACAAATTAAACTAATTTAAAACACATTAATCATGAAATTGAAGCATACCATATAGAGTGATTGCACTAAGTCGGTAATTCAGGCGATTGTGTGTGTGGACAGTTGAAATCTCCAAGAAAACTTATCAAGGCAACAATATTTGTGCAAAATGGCAAAAGAGTAAAATGAGCCCTATTGTTCTATTTATACCATTCAAAATGAGAAGGGACCGGAGACGAGTGCGGTATACACTCTTTCAACTGTGTGATCATTCTCAAAAACCAATTTGCGGTCCACACATTTTTGGGTGCGGCCACAGATTTCACGTGCGGTCGCAAATCGACCTCCGAATTAACAAGCTTAAACTTCAAAGAGTTGGTATTTTTGATGTTTCAAATGTGCTGTCTGCAAGATAAATGTGTGGCCGCAATGCTCATCTGCTATGGCACATAAAAATGTGCGGTCCGCACAAATAAAGTGTGGTCCGCACTCTCTTGAGCCCTTAGCCAATTAGCCATATTTTCATCCATAATTCTTGTAAGTCACACTCACCCGTGTAGCACACTTCAAATCAAGTTAGAACAAAAATAAGACCTAACTACAAAATAAAAAGGAAAAAAACATGGGTTGCCACCCAAGGAGCACCTGATTTAACGTTGTGTCATGACGCAAAATAACCTCAAGTGAAATGAATGACTGCCACAACGTGGCTATCTCGAATATTTCCCAAGTAGTGCTTCACCCGGTGATCATTGACTCGGAATACTTCATTGCTTTTGTCCTTCAAGTCTAATGCACCAAAAGGTGTCACACCCACAATTTCAAAAGGACCACTCCACTTGGATTTTAGCTTTCCGTGAAACATCCTCAACCTTGAGTTAAATAACAATACAAGATCGCTTACCTTGAACTCTTTGTTTCAAATGTATTTGTCATGAAGATATTTCATCTTTTCTTTGTACAAGGACGAACTCACATAAGCATGGTACCGGAACTGATCCAGTTCATTCAAATGTACAACCCTCAAGTTAGCCGCTATATTCCAATCACGAATCAACTTCTTTAGAGCTCACATGGCCTTGTGCTCTAGCTCCACCGGAAGATGACAAGCTCTCCTGAACACCAACAGGTATGGAGACATTCTGATAGGTGTTTTGTAAGTCGTCCAATAAGCCAATAATGGATCATCAAGCTTCTTGGACCAATCCGTCTGATTAGCATTCACCATTTTAGACAAGATACTCCTTATCTCGCGGTTGGAGACTTCCACATGCCCACTAGAATGTGGGTGATAGGGAGTCGTGACTTTGTGAGTAACACCATACTTGCTAAGTAAAGTGTCGAAAGCCTTGTTGCAAAAATGTGACCCCTCATCGCTTATAATTTCACATGGAGTACCAAACCTTGTGAAAATATTATTCTTCAAGAAAGCCACAACACTTCTCGCCTCATTGTTAGGCAAAGCAACTGCCTCAAACCCATCGTGACCATAATGTAGGTGTTTCAACAAGATCTCACAAAAGGTTCCATGAATTCAATACCTCACAAATCGAAAATATAAATCTCCAAAATGGTTATGAGTGGCATTTCATTTTTGTTTTAGATTCCACCGGCCCGTTGACATTCATCACATCTTTTCACTAACTCACTAGCATATTTGTAAAGATTAGGCCAATAGAATCCGCAACTAAGCACTTTAGATGCCGTTCTTGCTCCACCCTGATGACTACCATATGGAGAAGAATGACAAGCCCCAATAATGTCACCTTGCTATTCTTCCAGTACACATCTTGTAATCACCCCATCCGTATAAATCCGGAAAGGTATGGTACATCCCAATAATAATCTTGACAATAACATTTGAGCTTCTTCCTTTGGCTTGAAGATAACTCATCCAAAATGATTCCACACACAAGACAATTTGCTAAATTCGCAAATCAAGGCACCTATTTCATTAAAATTGCCAAGCATTGCTCATCGGGGAAGGAGTCATTGATTTCAAAGCCATCATGAGGCCTCCCCTTAATATCAAATCTTTGCAACAAGATCACCCATATCATCAACCGAACTTTGGAGTGATTTTTGTTCATAAGATAATGAAGTGTTGCATGATCCGTGTGGACAATGACTTTTGCACCCATCAAGTATGGGCGGAACTTCTCAATTGCAAACACAATAGCAAGGAGATCTTTCTCTATAATGGTATAGTTGACTCGGGAACTATTCATGGTCTTACTTGCATAGTAGACCATATTAAAATTATTGTTGATGAGTTTCCCCAAAATAGCCCCAACCGCTACGTCACTTGCATCACACATGAGTTCAAAAGGCACACTCTAATTTGGAGAGGTGATGATGGGAGTAGTTGTCAAATTGAGATTCAACAATTCAAATGCTCTCATACAATCATCATTGAAATGAAACTTAGTATCCTTCTCAAGAAGATTGCATAACAGTTTCACCACACCCTTCACCGAAGTTGGGGTTGGAATCTTAGAAATTACCTCAATCATTGCTTTGTCAACTTCAATTCCATTCCTTGAGATTTTGTGGCCAATGAAAATACCTTCCTCGACCATGAAATGGCATTTCTCCCAATTGAGCACCAAATTCATTTCTTCACATCTAGCCAACACTTTGTCCAAATTTGCAAGACAATCATCAAAAGAATCTCCAACCACTAAGAAATCATCCATGAAAACTTCAAGGTAGTCCTCCACCATGTCCGTGAAAATAGCCATCAAACACCTTTGAAAAGTCACCGGTGCATTGCACAAACCAAATGGCACCCGCTTGAAAGACAAAGTACCAAAGGGACATAAAAAGTTTTTTTTCTCTTGATCTTCCGGAGCAATGAGAATTTGGTTGTGGCCCGAATACCCATCAAAAAAACAATAGAAAGCACGGCCGGCCAATCTATCGAGAATTTGATCTATGAACAGAAGTGGAAGTGATCCTTCCTTGTGACTTTTTTGAGCTTGCAATAGTCCATACACACCCTCCAAGCGGTCATTGTTCTAGTAGGAATCAACTCATTCTTGTCATTGGTCACCACCATCATGCCCCCCTTCTTTGGGACACATTGAACCGGAGACGTTTATGAACTATCAGAGATAGGGTAGACAACCTCGACATCCAATCACTTGATAATCTCCTTCTTGACAACTTCTTGCATAGCCTCATTAAATCTTCTTTGATGCTCAATAGATGGTTTGGCGTCATCCTCAAATTTGATCTTGTGCATGCAAAAGGTGGGGCTTATCCCTCGAATATCCTCCATGGTCCACCCAATATCCTTCTTCCTTTTTTGTAGCACCGCCAGTTGGAATCTACCTGCATGTAAAGAAAAACCGGTAAAATAGAACAAGGACCAAGAAATTTATACCGAAGATGTGGAGGCAACGGGTTCAACTCCAATGTAGGAGGTTCTTCAATATAAGGCTTTGTAGGAGGAGTTGTCCTATTTTCAAGATCCAAGGACAATTTCGGGTTGCATAGTTGTACGACCCCATTCCTTGCAAAGAATTCACACACTTCATAAAGCCATCCATCTCGTCATCATCAAACTTGAGCAAGATGGCCACCAACATATCACCAACATTGATTGTAGCACTTGTTTCATCAATAATAACATCGGTCACCAAGTCCACAAAAGAACACATCTCATTACTATTTGGTTGCCAAATGGACTTGCACACATGGAATACCGCTTTTTCATCACCAACCTGGAAAATAAGTTCTCCGGCTTCAACATCACAAAGAGCCTTACCAAAAGCAAGGAAAGGTCACCCAATATTAATCGGCACTTCATAATCAACTTCACAATCTAGAATGATAAAATTCGCCGGAAAAATGAATTTATCAACACAAACTAAAACATCTTCAATCACACCCAAGGGCCTCTTCATGGTACAATCGACCATTTGCAATCTCATAGAGGTAGGTCTTAGTTTCCAAATTCCCAAAGTCTTGGTTGACCAATTCCCAAAGTCTTGCAGTCTCATAGAAGTGTTGCCCAATCTCATAGATGGGTTCACCTCCTCTTGAGTCTCTTCCATACTATCATCAATGTCAATCTGAACTTCATTATTAGGTGCCACCACTTTGTTCGGGATCTCTTCTTCTTGCATCACTTGATCTTAATCAACAAGTTGCCTTCCACTTGAGGTGGGTACATTCCTACATTTTCCACTTCTTGTGATAACCACCATGGCATGCCCCGTGTTTTTACCGCCCTTTGGGTTTACCACCGTGTCACTTGGTAGTCCCTCCTTAGGACGAGAAATTAAAGCTTGAGAGATTTTCCCTATTTGAACCTCGAGGTTGCGGATTGATGTGTTGTATAAGGCAAGTTGGGAATCCGAATCGACATTCTTTTCCATCATTTGTTTGAACATATTTTCAATACGCCACATCTCATTGTTTAAAGAACTCGAACCATGGGGAGGATAAGTAGCTGAGTTGCATGGTTGTTGGTACATTGGGGGGCTTTGAAAACCTACCCCCGATTTCCTTTATGGTTGTTCCATCTGCCTTGATTGTTACCTCCCCAATTCCCTTGATGTTTTCCACTCTAATTTCCTTGATTGTTGTTGTTATGCCAATTCCCTTGGTTGTTACCTCCAGACCAATTTCCTTGATTGCTAGAATTCTAATTGCCTTGAATGGTTTTTAGTAGCCATTGTTGTTATCTTAGGCCTTTAAAGTTATTTCTTTGCCCTTGAAAATTATTCACATAGATCGAATCATCTTGGTCAAAACTACCATATTCTTGCACATAGATCTCCACTCGATTTTGAACTTGTGGACCCTTGGTACTCCTATTGTTCACCATCATATTCACTCCTTCCATAGCATTGACTAGTTAGGAGTTTGCACTTGATTTAGTTGGCGATTGATAGTTGAGTCATGGTAGTTGTCAATTGGGCAATGACTTGCCCATGGTCTTGCAATACTTTGTGAAGGTAGATCATATTTGGGTCACCTTGTAGAACATTGACCCAGGATTACCAAACCGACGATGTATTCGTTATCTTATCCAAAATCTCACACGCCTTCGCATAAGGCGTAGTCATAAAGTTTCTACCGGCTAGTTGATTCACTACACATTGGTTGGTTGTGTTAATCCCATTATAGAAGGTTTGTTGAATCATGTTTTCCGTCATATCGTAGTTGGGACATTCCTTAATGACTATTCTATAGCGCTCTCATATCTCGTGTAGGGGTTCATTCGGCTCTTGCTTGAATGCCAAGATCTTATCTCGAAGTGTATCCATGTGTCCAGGAGAGAATAATTTAGCAATGAACTTTTCCGCCAACTCAGCCCAAGTGTGAATTGAGTGGTTTGACAATCGTTCCAACCAATCTAAAGCTTTTTCCTGTATAGAGAAGGGAAAAAGCCTTAGCCTCAATGCATCCTCGGAGACATTTGTTTACTTCCTCCCCCAACAAATGTCCACAAACTCCTTCAAATGTTTATAAGCATTTTGTGTTGGAGCACCGGTGAAGAAACCCCAATTCTCAAGCAAAGTGAGCATCATATTGGTTATTTAGAAGTTGTCTGCCATATTACGGGGAAGGACTATTGCACTATCATTACCTTTGTTAGGCAATATCCGCTGTGCACCCTCTCGTGGTAGAGGTGGGGGTGGAAGAGGCACATTGTGAGGAGTAACCCGGCCTCTTCGATTGGCTTGAGGTTCAAGAGGTACCTCCTCAACTTGCTCATCCTCGCTGTCTACGTCCCCCAAAGGAACATTTCCGAGATAATTGTTCGCCGCCATGGTTGTACCTAAACTTTCTCACACAAGTTAGTAACATTGAAGGAAAAGAAGATATTCCAAATCAAACCCAAATATATAGCTAACACCATTTTAACATCCCCGGCAACGGTGCCAAAAATTGATCCACGTCCAATCCATACTCAATAGTGAGTGGAAACGGCCGTTGAAAGAATAGTACCCAACAAGAGTCGGGGTAGAGTTCCACAGGGAGTTACTAGGAGTGTTAGGAGTACACACTTGATGAAAGCGAAAGGAATAATTAAATTGCACTACCACAAAAGGTTTTGAGTTCTAATTCTAATTTTACTCTAGCAATTATATGCTAAGAAAAGAAACGAGAAGTGAATTAGTGTTTTGGCTGTTTTTCCAAATAATTAAAATGCCTAGTGATATGACCATAACCTAGGTGTTCGCCTAATAGGTTAAATACGTTGTTTTGTTGATTGGGGTGTATTATAGCTCTCAAATCTACGTTACACACTCAATACCTCTCCGTCTAAGAGTGATTTTGCCCAATTTGGCTTTCTCAAGTCCAAATGGATACCAAACAAAATAGTTGATATGAGCGCAAGTCGGTTTCTCACTATCTCCAGTCTGAACCCTTTAATTAAGCTAATCAAACCCTCAATTAGGCTAATTCCTTGTTAGCCAAGTTATCCTAGACTAAGTCCCTCTTTCTCAAGTAGAGACTAAGTCAAAAAGGCATGAATCAATGTTTGCAACAATTAATTCTAAAATTGAAGCATAAACTAAGCTAAATAATCAACACTCAATCATAAACAAGCATTAAATTAAATACCCATATGATTTACACACTAGGATAGGGTCATAACCCTAGTAAGAATCTAGCGGCTCATAGTAAGAATTGAAGAAAATAAAGAAGGAATGATAATTAAACTTAGAATCTAAGATTAAAATGATAAAATATAATATTTACACACTCAAATAGTCACAACCTTCCAAAAATGGAAAAATGTAACAGCTACAGTAGCTCAAACTTTGAAACTTGACCTAAAAAAGTGAAACTCGTCTATTTATAGTGGCCCAAAATTCAATGAAAAACATGCCTCTCGGGAAGTTCTACAGCTGCACAAATCCATGTGCGGTCCCCTGATTGCTTCAGTTGGCAAGATCTTGGATTCTGCAGCCGGACAATTATGGATTGTGGTTGTGGAGCATCTTCTGCGGCCATACAATTCTTGTGCGGTTCGCCCTTCAGCAAGGCTTCGGGACTTGGTCTTTTGCGCACTCTTTGAACTTTGAATCATTTGTCAATGCAGACCTTGTTCTGCAGCGGCAAAATTCATGTGGTGTACGCACATTGGCCAAATTCATGCTGGGTTCTTTCACTTGATTTGCGGTCGCAGATGGAATTCTACGGTCTACACTTTCTTCTGCGGCCACAGAAATTCTTTTGCGGACCGCACTTCTTTAGTTCTGCACCCATTCTTGCCTTGTGATTCGGAACACTCCTTATTGAGTTGGATTTCATTATGGGAGACCAAACTTCAAACATTCCTGCAATTTGCACACTTTCAATAGTTTCGGGAACATAAATAAATACTTTCGTACTAAAACAAAAGCAAAAAGGTATAAATAAGTAGTCAAAATCCTCGCTTATCATAATACTCTACTAATTCGAGCTCACTCGGTCAAGGATCAAGTAGGACTTTATTTAAATGTGGGTTGCGAGAGGGGTAGGATACATTTATATATAGCGACTATACCTTCCTAAGTACTTTATTACATACAATTTCACAATTCAAACCTCACACCTATTGAATAAATTATAAGACCTGATTGGTCACTTAAGTTTTAGCCTTCATTTTTGTGTTATGAGACCTTGAATAGCTCCGTTTAGCCTTTCTCGATTTGTGTGCACAATTCTGCCTTTTTCAGAAAATTTTTATGTGAACAAAGTGATAAAAATATGAAATGTAGCCTTAAAAATAAATTGAGTTGATTACGGTCAACATTTTGTGTAAACAGACCCGGATCAGTATTTTTCCCGCCCCAGTGGGTCCACATCGAGATTTGGGACTTAGACGTGTACCAGGAATCGAATTCGGAAGTCCCTAACTTGATTTAACTTAATTTGTTGAAAACTAGTAATTTGAAGGCTAAAGGAATTCCTAAGGTTTATCGTAGGTTGACTTTGTTGCTACCGGGTTTGGATTTTGGTTTCGGAACTTGGTATATGTTCATTTTACTATTTATGACTTGTCTTCAAATTTGGTGCAAAACGGAGTTGATTTGATGTGATTCGAACGTCCGATTGTAAAATTGCATGTTCTTGAGTTTCTTTGAAAATATTATTTATTTTGATGTTCGATTCGTAGTTCTAGGTGTTATTTTGGTGTTTGGATCGCGAGCGTGTTTGTATGCTGGTATTACACTTCTGTGCATGTTTTATTTGGAGACCGAGAGACTCGAGTGAGTTTTGGATAAGCTACAAAGTGATTTTTGGGTAATCTGGGATGGGATGTATTTTCTTCTACATGAACGTGGGGAACTGGTCACGAACGCGAAGCATTGGGGGGCTTACCCCTCGCGAATGCGAAGGTTTATGGGACTAGGGTAGTGGGTCAGTACCTCTACGCGAACGCGAGCCCAGACTCATGAACACGAAGGACAGGGGGGACAGGCCATTCCTAACGTGTAGTGTTCCTCGTGAACGCGAAGGCAACTTAGGCCGTTGCAAATTGCGATCGCGTTAGGCATTTCGTGAATGTGAAGAAGGCTTAACGCCCAGTGATTTAAATGTTCAAAAGATGGGATTTTCTTCATTTTTCACTTTCTTCACATTAGAGCTCGGCCTAGAGGCGATTTTGAACAAAACTTTCATCCCCACTTCTTCCATTTCCATCAACACCCATTGATTTCAGGGTAGAAAATTACGGATTTGAGAGATTTAGACCTCAAATTGATGTCGTATTTTGAAACTAATCACATAATTGCGCTCGGGGGTAAATGTGTAATCGAGTTTTGGTCTGAATCTCGGGTTTTGACCAAGTGGGCTCGGGGTTGATTTTTGTTGACTTTTTGGGAAAAGTGTAAAGATCTTTGCTTTTTCTGTTGTAATTGATTTCCCTAACATTGTTTGGTAATATTAAGTTGATTTATTTTTAAATTCGATTGGTTTGGAGGCGGATTTTAGAGAAAAGGCCCCGGTTGAACTTTGATTTGATTGTGGAGCGAGGTAGGTATTGGCTCTAACCTTGATTTGAGAGAATTAGGCACCCTTGAGCTATATGTTATGTGAATTACGTGTGTAACGGTGTATATGCAAGGTGACGAGTGTATATACGCCGTCAAAATAATTGTTTCCATGTTTTCCCGTATTTCATTAAATATCTTATTTTATGTCTTAACTGTTACATGTTTTACTTGCTTTCTATGCCGTAACTTGTTATGTGTAATTAGTTACTCTTGTATTGAAATGTCCATTTCTTCCATGATTACATGATTAATTTCTACTTGCCTTAATTGTCTTATTTGTATACTTTAATTGTCATATATTTGGCTTGTCTTGTTGCTTTGTATTACTTGTAGCATTCCTTGATTTGGTACCGGGTTCCTTTATTGCTTTTCTTTCATATTCTTTTAATCATAGAGATTCTTGTGAATTTAGTTGTTGGATTGATTACATTAATTGATTTTGTTTATGGATAGGGTTGCACGCCACAACGGTTGTGATATGGTGGAATAAGGGAGGATTTTGATATTGATATAGTGGGATCGAGTTGCGCGCGCAAAATATTTACATGTGATTTGATATTGATATGGTGAAATAAGGGAGGATTTTGATATTGATAAGGTGGGATCAGGTTGAGCGCCGTAACAGGTTTCATATGTTATTCTTGATATTGATATGGTAAAATAAGGGAGGATTGTGTTTGTAGGGTGGGATTGGGTTGCGCGTTGCAACAGATTGTGTGTTTTGTATTCATTATTGTTATTGTGTTGATTTCCAGTGTTGCTACATGAAATTATGAGATCGGTTATTTTGGGTTCCCTAATTACAAGAGTTGAATTCTTTTTTATAAGTTGACTGCCTTACCTCTCCTGTTTTCTTTTCCTATTATTATTATCATACTGCGTAGAGGTTATTGTATGTGACCTGCCTTAGCCTCGTCACTACTTCGTCTAGATTAGGCTCGACACTTACAGAGTACATGGGGTCAGTTGTACTCATACTACACTTTGTAGTTTTTGTGTAGATTTTGGAGTCAGTCCCAGTGGCGGTCAGTAGATTGCTCGAATCCGGTACCTGCCGGAGACATAAGGTACAACTGTATGGCATTCACAACCCTGAAGTCCCATACTACATCACTCTAGAGGTTTACTTTATTCATATAGTTATGCTTTCATTAAGATTTTTATTTGAAGTACTCTAGTCATTTGTGTACTTGTGATGCCGGTTCTGGGATTGTATCTACACATCACTATTATTTTGGTTTCTACTACTCACTCTAAAAATTATTTCTAACGTTGGCTTACCTAGCAAGTGAAATGTTAGGCGTCATCACGGTATCGAGGGTAGAAATTACGGATTGTGACAAATTGGTATTAGATCACAAGGTTGCCTAGGTCTCACGCACACGAGCAAGCTTAGTAGAGTATGAGGGTCGGTACGGAGATGTTTGTACTTATCATCCAGAGGCTATGGAGTTTAGGAAAAATTTCACTTCTTTCTTTCTCTATCGTGCGATTTTATTCTATCATTGATGATTGAACCATTATATTCTTGCTCTTTCCCAGATGGCGAGTACATGCACAACATCTACAGTCGGACAGGATCTGAAGTCCCCTGTGTCAAATACTACCTAGGGTAGAGGTCGAGGCCGAGATCGAGCTAGAGGCCGAGCTCAACGTAGAGCTAGAGCAGTGGCACCAGAAATTGGGCCTCTAATTGATCATGAGGAGGAAGTCCCATCTCATACCGTGCCCGTTAGACCAGCTCAAGTCCCGGAGGGGTTCATAGACACTCCAGTGCTTCAGGATGCTCTTGTCCTCTTGGTGGGCCTTATGGAGAGTGTGGCCCAGACTAGTCCATTCCCGGTGGCACCAGCCGTCTCTTGGGTTTGGGGAGGAGCACAGACTCCCGCCACTCATACTCCGGAGCAGTGGTTATCCTATATCATACTCCAGCAGCCCCGCCAGTTGGGGTGGTCAGCCGGTTGTTGCGGCACTGGTCGGTGATAAGCCTGCTATGTCTTCTGAGGCTTTTTTAAGGTTGGACAATATTACCAAGCTCTTTCATATTCATTTCAGTGGTGCTCCTTCTGAGGATCCACATGATTATCTAGACCATTGTCACGAGGTGTTGCGAAACATGGGTATAGTTGAGACCAATGGGGTCAACTTTGTAGTGTTTCAGATGACTGGTTCAGCCAAGAGGTGGTGGAGAGATTATATGTTGACTAGACCAGCTGGTTTGCCTGCACTTACCTTGGATCAGCTTTCATAGCTATATTTATAGAAGTTCATCTTTGTCACTCTAAGAGAGGATTACTGCAGGCAGTTTGAGCATCTTCAACATGGTAGTATGAATGTTTCCAAATACGAGACTCGTTTTGTGGACCTAGCTCGCCATGCCATTATCTTGCTCCTTACTGAGAGGGAGAGAGTGAGGAGATTCATTGATGGGCTCACATTTACTATCAGGCTACAGGTGGCCAAGGAGACTGGAGATGATATTACTTTCCAGAGGGCCGTAGATATTGCTAGACGGATCAAGATAGATCGTGGTTAGGAGAGGGGGCCGGTGTCTGATAAGAAGCCTCCTCATTTGGGTAGTTTTAGTGGTGCCTAATCTGGAGGTAGGTGTACCTTTGGTAGAGGCCATCCTCCCAGGTCATTACAGTTAGCGCTTCAGGCATCTCACAGTGCGTCAGGGAGTCGTTGTCCTTATGCACCTCATTCTGGGCAGCCAGCCTATAGTGCACCATTAACTCCTATCAATGTGCCTCCAATTCAGAGATATCACTATGGTTAACTGGCACGTTTGGGTCAGCTTAAGCTTAAGCATCCACAACAGCAGGATGGAACAGCAAGATGGATATTTTGAGTGTGGAGGTACCAGTCATAGTAGGAGGTTTTGTCCGAGATTGTTGGGCAGCATGCCACAATAGAGTTCTCGTGCCATGGTCCTGGCACTGGTTGCTCCACCACCCACTCAGCCAGCTAAAGGCAGGGTCCAGGCAGCAAAAGGTGGAGGTCAGGCTGTTAGAGGTAGAGGTTGGGCTATTAGAAGTGAGGCCAGCCAACTAGGGATCATCGTAGAGGCGTAGGTCATAGTGGTGGCGAGATCGGACGCCGAATCATCTGACGACATTAGCATAGGTATTGTTCCAGTTTGCCATAGAGATTCTTCAGTTCTATTTGATTTGGGCTCTACTTGTTCCTACGTGGCATCCTATTTTGGTTCATATCTAGTTGTGCCTCGTGATTCTTTGACTGCTCTTGTGTATGTGTCCACGCCTGTGGGAGATTTTATCATTGTAGATCATGTCTATCGCTCATGTGTGATTACAATTGGGAGTCTTGAGACTAGCATAGATCTTCTACTTCTTGATATGGTAGATTTTTGATGTTTTCTTAGGTATGGATTGGTTGTCACCTTGTCATGCTAAATTGGATTTTCATGCCTAGACGGTGACCTTAGACATGTCGGGGTTTCCTCGATTAGAGTGGAGAGGGACTCCTGCCCATTCTACCAGCAGGGTCATTTCTTATGAGAAGGCTCGATGTATTGTCGAGAAGGGATGTGTAGCATATGTGGCCTATGTTCGTGAATCGAGTGCCTAGGTTCCTTCCATGGATTTAGTACCTGTTGTGCGCGGGTTTTAAGAGGTATTTCCTGCAGATCTATAGGGGATGCCACATGACATGGATATTGACTTCTGTATTGATTTGGCTCCGGGCACTCAGCCATTTCTATTCCACCATACCGTATGGCCCCGTCGGAGTTGAACGAATTGAAGGAGCAGTTGCAAGATTTGCTTGATAAGGGATTCATTAGACTTAGTATCTCGCCCTGGGGTGCACCCGTGTTGTTCAAGAAGGAGAAAGATGGGTCGATGAGGATGTGTATAGACTATCGGCAATTAAACAAACCCACTATCAAGAACCAGTATCTGTTACCAAAGATTAATGACTTATTTGATCAGCTTCTAGGTGGCAAGGTGTTTTCAAAGATTGATTTGAGGTTTGGCTACCATCAGTTGAAGATTAGGGCAGCGGATGTCCCTAAGATAGCTTTTCGGACTCGGTATGTGCATTATGAGTTCCTAGTGATGTCATTTGGGTTGACAAATGCTCCAGCATTATTTATGGATTTGATGAGCCGGGTATTCAAGCCCTATTTGGATTCTTTTGTGATCGTATTCATTGATGATATCTTGATATACTCCCGCAGTCGAGAGGAGCTTGATCAGCATCTTTGGATTGTACTTCTGACTCTGAAAGATAATTAGTTATATGCCAAGTTTTCAAATTGTGAGTTTTGATTAGACTCGGATGCCTTTTTGGGGCATGTTGTATCGGCAAAGGGCATAATCGAGACCTACTTCAGCTACAGATCCAAATTTTCTTGGGTTTGGCGAGTTATTATCGTCGGTTCGTGGAGGGGTTTTTATCAATAACAGCCCCATTGACTAGATTGACCCAGAAGGGTGCCCCATTCAGATGGTCGGATGAGTTAGAGTTGAGCTTTCAGAAGCTTAAGACTGCTTTGACTACGGCGCCAGTGTTGGTGTAGCCCATAGGTTCAGGATCCTACACGGTGTATTGAGATGCATCTCGCATTGGGCTCGGTGCAGTATTGCATATGCGTCACAGCAGTTGAAGGTTCATGAGAAGAATTACTATGTTCATGACTTAGATTTGGAGGCACTATCTTTACATCGTGTCATGTGAAGTCTTCACGGATCATCGGAGTCTAAAGTATTTGTTCAAGAAAAAGGATCTTAACTTGAGGCAAAGAAGGTCGTTGGAGCTGTTAAAAGACTATGATATCAATATTTTGTATCAACCCGGGAAGGCCAATGTGGTGGCCGATGCGTTGAGTAGGAAGGCGATGAGTATTTCTAGCCTTACATCTAATCCAGTTGGTGAGAGGCCGCTAGCACCAGATGTTCAGGCTTTGGCCAATCCGTTCGTGAGGTTAGATGTTTCGAAGCCCAATCGTGTTCTAGCTTGCACGGTCTCTTGGTCTTCTTGGTATGAGCGCATCAGAGAAAGTCAGTATGATAACCCCATTTGCTTATCCTTAAGGACACGGTGTCCTGGGGGCCTCGGGTGAATTTCGGATGGGCTACGGGCTATTTCTCCATGTTTAGACTGCTATTTTCTGGTGTCTGGTTCTTCCTTTGGGTGGCAATGTATCGCGATCGTGAGGGAGAGGCCGCTATCACTTAGAAGGTTAGGCGGGAAGGGGCACCAGGTGATTTGTCATATGCGTTCACAAGGGTCTGGTCGCATTCACATAGGGTCTATAGAGTTGACCACCGCGTTCGCGAAGAGCGATTTTCCAGTTGGTCGAGGTTGGTCTTCTCGATCGCGAGGGCTTGTCCGCGATCGCGAAAAAGGGAATTGCTGGGAAAACTTGTTTTATTTTGGATTTTGGCACATTTCTTCCACTTCTCACATGGTTTGGGTGATATTTGGAGTTCTTCAATAGGAGATTTTCATCATCTCTCGCAAGGTAAGTAATTCCCACATATTTTAAGTTAATTAAATGGATTCTATAAGGATTTAAACATCGAAATTGTTAGAAATTGTGAGATTTTTGAAGAAACCTAGAATTTGGTACTTTTTGATTTTGACCACGAAATTGAATATGGAATTAGGAATAAATTATATATTTGAGTTAGTGGTGTTATGGGTAATGATTACCTGCAAAACATTTCGAAATCCGGGTACGTGGGCCTGAGGGTTGATTTTGTTGACTTTTCGGGCGGAGTTGGGAATTATTATTAATTAATTAATTAATTATGAGTGTTGGAGTATATTTTGATTGATTTTCACGTTGATTGACTAGTTTCGGATCGATGGGCATTAGTTGAGGAGTTAGAGGGGCATTGGAGCCGGTTATGGAACTTTGCAGCGATGTAAGTCTCCGATCTAACCTTGTGAGAGGGCAACTACCCCGTAGGTGTGTATTTGTTATGTCCTGCTTATTGTGAGGGTCACATATGTACGAGGTGATGGGAGTCTGTGCGTAGCTAATGCCATCTTTAAGTTCGGGAAGACATAGGACTTTAACGTGCAATATTTGTATTATCTGAATTCAACTTGTTGGTTTAATTACCTAAGACTTATAAATGAAATGTGATTAGAGATCATGTTAAGATCAAATCTCACTACCTTTAGTTATTGGCAAGATATTCGGAAGTAGGTAAAAGTCATGATTACTTTACATTCCTGTTTTAATATTACAAACACGTAGCCCGTAATTCGATAAGTTTCTTCTCTTCCTGGGAATCGGGCCGAACGCCTCGAAAATATATGTACATATGATATGCATCCACATGGATCGGCCTATATGACCTCGGCAATGTATGTACACGACTAAATAGATCGAGTCGAACGACCTCGGCATAATGCGTGCGTAAATTTGCTAGGAGTCTGAATACCCACGAGATTACCCTCTTGATTGGGGACTTGGAAATTACATGATATTCCATTGTGACCGGAGATCGGATATTTATTTGACGATTATAATTTGTTGAGATGGCATGTGCTATATGAAAATTTTAAATTGATATTTTGTTAAAGGCTCATGTTGAGTGTTGTTTCTAATTCTATTGATAATGTTGTATTTCATGCCTTCTTATAGTTCGTGCATCTTATTTATTGGATCACTAGTAAGTGTCGATGTCGAGCTCTTGTCACTAATTCTTCCAGTTTAGGGTAGATACTTACTAGGTACGCGTTGATTTACGTATTCATTCTACACTTTTACACTAAATGTGCAGGATCTGACAGGTTCATTTAATGGTCATTTGGGCGTGTATGCGCAGCTGATGAGGGGAGTTTATGGTGAGTTGTATTCCATGGTATGAATTGCAGCATACAGAGTCTCCATCATAACTATTTACTTTATCATGTCTATTTTGTATTCCAGATAGATGTTGTATAGCTATTGTACTTCCTACTAGACGCTCATGCACTTGTGACACCGGATTTTGGGATACTCTAGTGGTTGTTTATGGTTCGGCTTGATATTGTCATCTTTTATTTTATATCTTACTAATATTTTAAGTATTCGTGATTTTTAAATTCATTGAATTCTTTATTTAATAAAACGTCTGATTTCAGAAATAATAAAATGAATGATTAAATTGATAGTTCGCCGTTGGCTTGCCTAACGACGATGTTGGGCGTCATCACGCCCTATAGTGGAAATTGGGTCGTGACAATTTGGTTCTCTTTCATAATTTCTGCTAATACATGAGAGTACTTTGCTGAGAATATTTGTAGTTTTCTAATTTAATATAGTTTACTTTATATATGTTGAAATTGTTAATTTGTAAAACATTCAGTTTGGTGTATAATCTCTTTTACTTAGAACGTTTATAGCAATTAGTTTAGTTCATAACTCCCTTTTTTACTTTTTTTGTTTGTAAATACTTATATGTTAAATTTCTTAGAGTTATAAGATTTTAAGCTATTTAAATATTATTTTGTGAAAATTAGTAAAATTTGTTAATATATAGATAAAATTCTAAAAATTAGAACTAAATAGTTTTTTTTATATAATTCCCAACTTTGATTTAAAAAAAAAGAGCGCCAATGACTTTATTTTGAGGTCACACGATGAACAAAATTGAGTAGTAAACAAATTCTATTTACCAGTTTCGCTTATATAAGAGGCTACTATGTTCTTTGACTGAACCCGCATATATAAATTCATGAGTCCGTCACTGCTTATCGCCCATAAAAATTAGTAACTCAAATAAAGCCCAAAGCAAACTCGAATGGATTTTCCGTTCATATACCATTAATCAAACTTATTTACCAAAGTTTTCTAAAGCTTATTATTTACCCGCTAAATGTATATTGTTCATAGCAGATATATATTCTCACTTAAAAAGCTCTCAAACAATGATTAATGTGTTCAATTAAGAGATTCAATTATACTGTTTTCCTTTCTTTTTTTTCTCCTCTCCCATCTCCCTCTTCTTCCACTGTCTTCCTCATCTTTTAATTTGCTGCCAATTTATGCAACATATTATTGCCATCACTTATTATGAAATGCCACATATTTCAATTGTTGCCATTGATTTGTAGATCGTAAAGTACCCTCCATATATATATCAGGGAGGGAAATTTAGCGATTCAAACGAAATCGTGATGACTGAAAAATTATCACCAATTTTGGGTCATTTGTTTTAGGAACATGAAATTTATTTATGTACTGAGATTGGGTAATGAAATTTATAACTTTCATATAACATTGATACAAAAATAATATAACTACAATATCATACAATTTAAAAATAACTTTCGTAAACTATAACAAAACTTTAGTACAATTTTGATACATGTATAGAACTTTCATACAATATTTATATTAAAAAATAATACAATTACAATAGAATAGAACTTTTTTTGTCACGACCCAAAATCCACTATAGGTCGTGATGGTGCCTAACGCTGCCGTCAGGCAAGCCAACGGTGATTTACCAATTTGATTGCTCATATTATTACTTTCGAAATCACAAATTTAATAAGATAAGGAGATTTACACTTCTAAATTACAGGAACGTACAACATTTGTAATTTATAAAAGAAATGAAAGTCGATAATAATATACGAAACCCTAAGCATCAACTAGCATAACCCCAAACCCCGGTGTCAGGATAAAATGTAAATAAGACAGGATAAAATAAATAGTATGATGGAGACTCGGTGTACTGCGATGCATAGCCTGGGTTGCAGCTCACATAAAGTCTCCTCAACAGATGCGCCTATGCTCCAAGATGATCACCAAATGAACCTATCATATCTTGCACATTTAGTGCAGCAGTGCAGCATGAGTACGTAAATCAACGCGTAGCCAGTAAGTATCTAGCCTAACCCCGGAGAAGTAGTGACGAGGGAACGACATCGATACTTACTAGAGGTCAAATAAAATAATATAATAATTCATAACAGATATGAAGTGCACAACAATAGTGGGGTAAATCTGTAAATTTCATAATCTTCCAAATATTTCATTTAAAGTATAAATTTCTCGATCTTGTATTCTACCTTAATAGCTCAGATAATGCCAAGTGCCAATATCAAAGAAATAAGGACTACAATAAAAATATCGGGCATCAGTGGAAGGTTTATCCAGTGAATATCGGACCACTAGTGATATAACGCACGATTATGCCGAGGTCGTTAGGCCCGATCCAGAATAATGTGTACACTGCCAAGGGTCGAGCAACACGAACCATAAATGCATCTATTATACTGGCAAGACGTTCGGCCCGTTCACAAGAAAGAAAGGAAGTTACGAATTACGAGACGCGTGCTTACAATACCGTACATAAGCACAAAATGATTATAATCTTTACCATTTCTCAAATAAATCGCCCAAAACTCAAAGTGTTAAGGCCCGGCCTAGTATACATATATTTATTTCTAAATCAAATTCAGTTATAACTTTAATTAATTAAGCCAGCAGAACGAGTTCAAATAACTCAATTATTACATGATAAAATCCTAAGTCTACTAGGAGATAAACCTGATTTAGCTACATACAGACTCTCGTCACCTCGTGCGTACGTAGCACCCACAACTAGTTTCACATAACAATAAATATCAGCTAGGGGATAGTTTCCCCCTCACAAGATTAGACAAGAGACTTACCTCTCTCCGAAATTCCATGACCGGCTCCAACATCTCCAAACTGATGCTCGTCTATCCAAAACTAGTCAAACAAATGTTCAAATCCATATATACATATACTCTATTACCCATAATTAATCAATTCATAACAATCCCCAGTTCCGCTCTAAAAGTCAATAAAGTCGACCCTCAGGCCCACATGCCCGGATTTCAAAATTTCTTCAAGATAAACTTTACCCATAACATTTCAAACCCAGATATATGATTTATTTCCAATTTCATGACCCATTTCGTGGAAACAATCCAAAAATACCGATTTCTATGTTTCCTTATATTAAAATTACAGATGTCTACTCATTTCCATGTTCAAATCCACATATAAACCATGTATTTAACTCACAATATGTGGGAATTACTTACCTTGGCATAGATGATGAAAATCTCTACTTGAAGTTGTCCAACAATCACCTAAGCCAAGAGAGAATGAAAGAAAATGGGCCAAATCCCTTATAAAAAATCATTTCTGCCCAGCCCATCTCCCGCACCTGCGGAACAGTAGCCGCTTTTGCGGAAACTTCCTCACAGATGCGGCGTCCCCCAAGGCTAGCTTTTTCCGCTTCTGTGACCATCCAACTACAGATGCGCATCCGCTTCTGCGGAAATCCTCCGCACCTTCACACTCCCCAGCTCAAGCACCACTCCGCACATGCGCGCCCATGACCACACCTATGGCTCCGCAAGTGCGCTACAACACTCGCACCTGCGATCATCCAACCCATACCACTTCCACTTTTGCGCTTCTCCCCCCGCATCGGCGAGCCCACAGATGCGGAAAATTCCTCGCACCTCCGAATCCCATCCAGCCTCACTCCCTACCGCTTTTGCGACCACTAGGCCGCTTCTGCAATCTCACACCTACGGCCATAACCTCGCAGGTGCGATCGCACCAGAAGCCTTAAGATTCAGCAGTTCTGCCAAGTCCAAATTTGATCTGTTTCCAATTTGATTCGCACCCGAGCCCCCGAGACCCCGTCCAAACTACCAACATATCCCACAAAACGATACTGACTTAGTCGAAACCTCGAATCACGTCAAACAACATCAAAATTAGAAATCCACGGTCAAAACCTTACTTTCAACTTTCCAACCTTCAAACTTCGCTGAACGCATACGAATTACACTCAAACACCTTGGAATGACACCAAATTTTCAGTGCAAGTCACAAATCACGATACGAACCTATTTCAAGGCCTAGAACTCCAAACGGACATTGATAACATCAAAATTCATTTCAAATCAAACTTAATAATTTCTTAAACTTCCAAAATGCCAACCTTACATACTAGGCGCTGAAATGATCCCATATGGTCCGATACTCAATCCGAATATATGCCCAAGTCTGAAATCATCATACGAAACTATTGGAACTTTCAAATCCCAATTTCAAGGTCTTTTGCTCAAAAGTCAAAATTGTTATTTCAGAAACTTAAAGTTTCTGAAATAACAATTTTCTTTCCAAATCAACTCTGAACTTCCCAAAATTTAATTCCAACTACATGTACAAGTCATAATACCTGAAGTAAAGTTACGCAAGGCCTCAAACCACCGGACGACGAGCTCAAGCCCAAAATGATCAGTCGAGTCATTACATTAGGCTAAACGTGATGACTACACATGCTAGAGTAACTCAGTCAAGGAATTAAAAAGGAAACTACTTAGCAAGAACCGGATTTTTAACATTTAACCCCAGTACACACACGTCACCTCGCTTACACGGCCTTCACGTATTGCAAATACCATAACAGTACCAAAACCTAAGGGGAGTTTCCCCCACAGAAGGTTAGACAAGTCACTTACCTCAAATATCGCTCAATCAATCAATAATAATTCCTTTCCCTCGCCTTCCAACTCTAATCGGCTCGAATCTAGCCAAAATAATTACATACTATAAATATAACTATAAGAAACTAATTTAAATAATAAATCTACGACTTTAAGAAAAAAACAAATCGCCCTAAAAAGTCGACCCGGGGCCACGTCTCGAAAATGGGTAAAATTCACAAAATAAGAACACCTTTTCGATATCGATTTCATCCATACTAAAATTATTCAAATCTGATACAAAAGCTCGATCAAAACCTCAAATTTTGGCCTAAGGATTTTTCCACCTTTTCCCCAAATTTCTCAACCTAAATCCTTAATTAAATGAAGAAATTAATGATAGCTTAGTAAGATTTAATCAAAAATAAGTCAAGAATCCTTACCCAAATGTTTCCTCTAAAAATATCTCAAATGTTTGCCCCAATCTGAGCTCTATATCTCACAATGTGAAGAAAATGACAAATGCTCGATATTAAACCTTTTGTCCAGCACTTTCGCTTTTGCGAGGCCATAGTCGCATCTGCGGCCCCGCAGCTGTGGAATTTCCATCGCACGTACGGGCATCACTTTGGCCATGAAAACTCGTTTTTGAGGAACCCTAAGAGCACTTGCGCCTCTGCGAAGAGACAGTCACATATGCGCTTCCGCTTCTGCGATCACCAGTGCTTCCTGGCCTTTCCGCTTCTGCGCTTCCCCAATAGCATGTACGAATCCTCTTCTGCGGAACTCTAGCCGCATCTGCGGTCCTAGCTAGGCAGGCAAGAAACCACTTTTGTGGCTCCAGGGCCGCTTTTGCAGTGCCGCACCTGTGGCCCAAAGTGTGCAGGTGCGATTGCACCAGATATTGCCAAGCTTCAGCAGTGCACCAAGTCTAATTTTGTTCCGGATTCAAATTTGAATCACACCCGGGTCCCCCGAGACCCTGTATGAATATACCAACAAGTCCTAAAACAACATATGGACTTAGTTGAGCATTTAAATCACATCAAACAATGCTAAAAACACTAATTGCACATTGATTCGAGCCTAATGAACTTTAGAACTCTTAACTTCTACATATGATGCCGAAACATATCAAATCAAGTCTGATTGACCTCAAATTTTGCACACAGTCACAATTAACATTACGGACCTACTCCAACTTCCGGAATCGGGATACAACCCCGATATCAAAAGTCCACTATCGGTCAAACTTTCCGAAAATCATCAAATTTTGCAACTTTCATCAATCAACGGCGAAATGACCTACGAACCTCCTAATCAACATCCGGACATGCTCCTAAGACCAAAATCACCCTACAGAGCTATTGGAACCGTCAAAATCCCATTCGGAGTCGTCTTCACATAAATCAAACTACGGTAAAATTCCTACGACTTAAACTTTAATTTTAGGGACTATGTGTCCCATTTCACTCCGAAACTAAAAACCAAACCTCCCGGCAAGTCACGTAACCACAGAATGAAATAAAGGGAGAAGTAAATAGGGGTTCGGGGCTAATACTATCAAAATGACCAGTCGGGTCGTTACATCCTCCCCCTCTTAAAATAAATGTTCTTCCTCAAACGAGTATAGAGACATACCTGAAGTGGTGAAAAGATGAGGATAAAGGTTTTGCATATCATGATCGGTCTCCCAAGTCACCTCCTCGACTGGATGACCCCTCCACTGAACCTTCACTGGTGCGAAGTTCTTTGACCTTAACTTTCGAACCTACCTGTCAAAAATGACTACCGGCTCCTCAACATAAGATAGATCCTTGTCCAACTGGACTAAACTGAAGTCAAACACATGAGACGGATCACCGTGATACTTCCGGAGCATGGAAACATGGAACACTGAATGAACTGCAGAGAGAATAGGTGGTAGTGCAAGTCTATAAGTCACCTTTCCAACCCTCTCAAGAATCTCAAAAGGCCCGACATATCTAGGGTTCAACTTGCCCTTCCTCATGAACCTCATAACACCCTTCATGGGTGAAACTCGGAGCAAGACCCGCTCCCCAATCATGAATGCAACGTCACGAACCTTCCGATCCACATAACTCTTGTTCCTGGATTGGGTTGTACGAAGTCGATCCTGAATCAATTTAGCCTTTTCCAAAGCATCCTGCACCAAGTCTGTACCCAATATCCTAGCCTCGCCCGGCTCGAACCAACCCATTGGAGACTGACATCGTCTACCATACAAATCCTCATACGTGGCCATTTGAATGCTTGCTTGATAACAGATGTAGTAGGCAAACTCCGCAAGTGGCAAGAACTGATCACAAGAACCCCCAAAATCCATCACACACGTATAAAGCATATCCACCAATATCTGAATAGTGCGCTCGGACTGTCCGTCTATCTGAGGGTGAAATATTGTATTCAACTCCACCAGAGTACCCAACTCATGTTGTACGACTCTCCAAAACCACGATGTAAATTGCGTACCCCAGTCAGAGATGATAGATACCAGCACGCCATGAATCTTGACAATCTTGCGAATGTAAACCTGAGCCAGCTGCTCCGAAGAGTAAGTAGTAACCACATGAATGAAATGAGTTAACTTGGTCAATCTATCCACAATCACTCAAACTGCATCGAACTTCCTCTAAGTCTGTGGGAGCCCAACAACGAAATCCTTGATCCGCTCCCATTTCCACTCCATAATCTATATCTTCTGAAGCAGTCCACTTTGCCGCTGATGCTCATAATTCACATGCTGACAATTTAGGCACCGAGCTACATATTCTACTATGTCCTTCTTCATCTTCCTCCACCAATAGTGTTGTATCAAATCATGATACATCTATGCGGCACCTGGATGAATGGAGTACCGCGAACTGTGAGCCTCCTGGAGAATCAACTCATGCAACCATCTACATTGGGAACACATAGCCTGCCCTGCATCCGTACTACCCCGTCTTATCCAATAGTGACCTCCTTGGCATTACCGTGCTGAACCGTGTCCTTAAGGACAAGCAGATGGGGATCATTATATTAAGGCTCTCTGATACGATCATAAAGAGAAGACTGAGAAACCACAAAAGCCAAAACCCTGCACGGCTCGAAAATATCCAATCTGACAAACTGGTTGGCCAAGGCCTGAACATCCAAGGCTAAAGGCCTCTTTGCTACTGGTAGATATGCTAAACTTCCCAAACTCTCCACCTTGTGACTCAAGGCATCGGCTACCATATTGGATTCCCAGGATGATAGAGAATGGGGATGTCATAATCCTTAAGCAGCTTCAACCATCACCGTTGCCGCAAGTTATGATCCTTCTGTTTAAACAAATGTTGTAGACTCTGGTAATCGGTGTAGACCTCACAAGGGACACCATACAAATAGTGTCGCCAGCTCTTCAAGGCATGAACAATAGATACTAACTCGAGTTCGTGGATAGAATAGTTCTTCTCATGCACCTTCATCTCTCTAGATGTGTAGGCAATAACCCAACCGTCTTGCATAAACACTGCACCGAGACCAATATGCGACACATCACAATACATTGTATACTACCCCAAACCAATAGGCAACACCGACACTAGGGTTGTAGCCAAAGTATTCTTGAGCTTTTGAAAGCACTCCTCACACCGCTCGGTCCAATTGAATGGAGCACCCTTCTGGGTCAATCTAGTCATATGTGCTACAATAGACGAGAAACCCTATACAAATCGGTGGTAATACCCCGCCAAGCCAAGAAAGCTCTGGATCTCCGTAGTTGAGGACGGTCTAGGACAACTATACATTACTTCAATCTTCTTTGGATCTACCTTGATCCCCTCACTCGATACTACATTACCCAACAATCCCATTGAATCTAGCCAGAATTCACACTTCGAAACCTTTGCATACAACTTCTTTTCTCTCAAGGTCTGAAGCACAGTCCTCAGGATCTGCTCATGATCCTCCTGGCTCCGGGAGTACACCAGAATTTCGTCAATAAACACAATGTCGAAAGAGTCAAGATAGGGCTAAAATACATTATTCATCAAGTGCATGAATGTTTCTAGGGCGTTGGTGAGCCCAAACGACATCACAAGAAACTTGTAATGACCATACCGAGTCCTAAAAGCAGTCTTCGGGATATCTGGCTCCCAAATCTTCAACTGATGATAGCTTGAATGCAAGTCGATCTTAGAGAACACTCTGGCACCTTAAAGTTGATCAAATAGGTCATCAATACATGGTAACAGGTACATGTTATTCACCATAACCTTGTTCAACTTGCGATAATCAATACACATTTGCATAGAACTATCCTTCTTCTTTACAAACAAGACAGGAGCACCCCAAAACGACACACTGGGACGAATAAAGCCCTTATCAAGCAACTCTTGCAACTGTTCTTTAACTCTTTTGGCTCTGTTGGGGCCATACGATAGGGTGGAATAGAAATGGGTTGAGTGTCTGGTAACAAATCAATGCCAAAGTTGATATCTCTGTCGGGTGACATGCTCGGAAGATCCATCGGAAATACGTCTGAATAATCCCTCACTACCGGAACTGACTCGACGGTTGAGTACCAGCACTACCATCCCTCACATATGCCAGATATGCATCACACCCCTTCTCAACCATCTGCTGAGCCTTTAGAAATGAGACAACACTGCTAGGAACAAAATCTAAGGTACCTCTCCACTCTAGCCGTGGTAGACTTGGCATAGCCAACGTTACATCTTGGAGTGACAATCAAGGATAGCGTGATAAGGCGGCAACCAGTCCATGCCCAAAATAACATCGAAATTCACTATACTGAGCAATAATAATTCGGCTCTGGTCTCAAAACCACTAGGAACAACCAAACACAACCGCTACACACGGTCAACAATAATAGAATCTCTCATGGGTGTAGACACATAGACATGAGAACTCAAAGGATCACGGGATACACCCAAATATGGATCAAAATAAGATGACACATAGGAATAAGTGGAGTCTGGATCAAATAAGACTAAATCATCTTTATGACATACCGGAATAATACCTGTGATGACAGAATCGGATGCAACTACCTTCATCCTAGCAGGAATGGCATAATATCTAGCATGGCCTCCCCCTCTAGGGCGACCTATACCTATTCGAACTCCACCTCGAGCTCGTTGTGCAGGTGGAGTGGTAGTTGGTGTTGTAACCATATCCTGAGGACCCGGTGGAGCACGCGGTGCCTGAGTGGTTTATGGAAGTGCACCCCTCCTGAGTCAGGGGAAATCCCTCACCACATGACGAGTGCCACCACACTCAAAATAAGCTCTTGGAGGACGTGGCTGATGTGACTGGCTTGGGCCTGATCGGATGGACTGAATACTGAAAGCACCCCATGCAGGAGGTGCACTAAACAATGGCGGTCCATAATAAGGAGCCTGAGGCCTAGGAGTGGACGGAGTACCGCTGGCGGCTGGAAGTATTGAATGAACAGGGCGACCCTCATAGACCCTACCTTGATGAGCTGTAGCTGGGGCATGAGTACCACTATATGTGTTAGACTCTAGAGACCTCTTGGCCTCTCTCTCCTCCCTCTCCCGAGTCAACATACCCTACAATATCCTAGAAATCCCCACTACCTGCTTGTATGCGATGTCCATCTCGAACTCTCGATCCATGCTAAATTTGATACTAAGGCTGAGCCCCTCAATAAATAGATGAACCCGCTCCCGAACAGTAGCAACCAAGGCTGGTGCATGCCTGGCCAAATCACTAAATCGGACCGCATACTCTTGCATAGTCATAGAACCCTGGCAACTGCTCAAACTCTGTACACCATGCATCTCTAAGTCTTGGGGGACATACTCCCTCAAGAACATATTTGAGAAATGAGTCAAAGTGAATGCAGCTGCCTCGGCCGGACTACCCAACTCATATTCTCGGCACCACTGATAGGGCGCTCCTCTAAGCTGGAACGTAATGAAATAAATACCAGTAGACTCCGCAGCACCCATAGTACATAGGATACGGTGGCACTCCTCAAGAAAACCCTGGGCATCCTCTGACGCTAAGCCACTAAAAGTAGGAGGGTGTTACTTCTTGTACCTCTGAAGCATGAGCTGCTCCCTCTTAGAAACGGCTGCAAAACCTCGGGCGGAACTGGAGCTACCGGCTGTATCGATATGACCTCAGGAACTTGGTCGACCTAGACCCGCTGTTCTGGGATACGGGCGGCGAGAGTCTATGCTCCTCCCCTGGCCTGATAAATGGCAGGAGTAAGTGGTATCAATCCTTCTTGAGCCAAGGTGCTGGACATGCTCAGAAACTAGGTGAGAGTCTCCTGGAGGGCTGGTGCAGTAACAGGCATCTCAAGTGCCAACCCTCCAACTGGAGCTACTGGTGGCTCCTGTGTAGCAGCTCGTGCGGATGCTCTGACTTCACCACGTGGACGTCCTCGTCCTCTACTCTAGCACCAGCCTCTCGTGGCCCTATCTGGGGGCGCAAGTGTCTGGTCATCTGATCTAGTTATACGTGTCCTCACCATCTGTGAAAGAATAGAAAGACAGAAATTTAGAATTCGAAGTCAAAAATTTCGCACGATAAGGAATCAAAGAAGTGAAGCTTTTCCTAACAATTGCATAGCCTCTTGAAGATAGGAACAGACATCTCTGTACCGATCCGCGAGACTCTACTAAACCTACTTGTGACTCATAACACCTATGGACCTATTGTTTTGATACCACATTATCACGGCCCCAATGTTCCTCCATGGGATCGTGACAGCACCTAGTCTCTAATACTAGGTAAGCCTAAACAGTACACGGAAACATCTAATAAGAGATTAAAACTTGAACATCCCAACAATTTCATAAAACAAGTCTACCAAAACTCAATACACAAAATCCCAAACCTGGTGAGATATAAGCCACAAGCTTTATGTACAGTACTGAATAATCCTATACATCACTGTCTATCAAAACATAAAGAAATAAGGGAAGAACATAATACAAGGGGACTCCGAGGCCTGCGGTCGCGGGCAGGTGTACCTTGAAGTCTCCAAGCACCGACATTGCTTCCTAATATTAGGGACCGGTAGGATGCACATAAATCTGCACAAAGACATATGCAGAAGCATAGTATGAGTACACCACAACGGTACCAAGTAAGTTCTAAGCCTAACCTCGGTAGAGTAGTGACGAGGTCAGGTTAGGGCCCTACTGGAAATAATAGGAAACAAGGCAGAAGATATAATAATAAAATGAAATGACTGAGAAGTCAACAATGAGAAATTACAGAAAGATAACAACACAGGAAATACAGGTAAACAATAGGGGGCTCCCGAGGTACCGCCTTGTAGTAATAAAAGTAAATGCACAATAGGGGCACTCTCGAGGTACCGCCTCATAGTCCCAAAAGTAAATATACAACAGAGGCGCTCATGAGGTACCGCCTCATAGTCCCAAAAGTAAATATGCAACAAGGGTGCTCCTGAGGTACCTCCTCGTAGTTTGAAAACTAAATACACAACAGGGGGCACTCCCGAAGTACCACCTCGTAGTCCTAGAAGTAAATATGCAACGGGTAACCGATGGGACAATGAAATTACAGCAAGAAAACCTACAGGTAAACACTGAATACATGGTCAAGGAAGTAGGAAATCTAACTAAGCATGTTGCACAAATTATAAGTAAAAGATAAGACATGTAGACATGCGATATTAGGCTAAACATGATGACTACACATGCTAGAGTAACTCAGTCAAGGAATTAAAAAGGAAACTACTTAGCAAGAACCAGATTTTCAACATTTAACGCGAGTACGCACTCGTTGCCTCGCGTACACGAACTTCACGTATTGTAAATACCATAACAGTAAAAAATACCTAAGAGGAGTTTTCCCCACACAAGGTTAGAAAAGTCACTTACCTCAAATATCGCTCAATCAATCAATAAGAAAGCCTTTCCCTTGACTTTCCACTCCGGTTGGCTAGAATCTAGCCAAGACAATTACATACTATAAATATAACTATAAGAAACTAATTTAAATAATAAATCTACGATTTTAGAAAAGAATAGAAAAATTTCCCCAAAATGTCGACCCTGGCCCACGTCTCAGAATTAGGTAAAAGTTATCAAATATAAACACCCATTCAATATCGAGTTCACCCATACTAAAATTACTCAAATCCGATACAAACATCTCGATCAAAACCTCAAAATTCGGCCTAAGGAGTTTTCCACCTTTTCCCAAATATCTCAACCCAAATCCTAAATTAAATGAAGAAATTAATGATAGATGATTGGAAATTAATCAAAAATGAGTCAAGAATACTTACCCAAATGTTTCCTCTAAACATCTCTCAAAATTTTGCCTCAATCCGAGCTCTACATCTCAAAATATGAAGAAAATAACAAACCCTCGATTTTAAACCTTCTGTCCAGCACTTCCTCTTTTGCAAGACCTTAGCCATATATGCACTTTCGCTTCTGCGGAAGGTCTCCGCTTCTGCGATCACCAAGCCTTCCTGGCCTTTCCGCTTCTGCCCTTCCCCAATCGTATGTGCGAGTCCATTTCTGCAAAACTCTGACCGCATCTGCGATCCTAGCTGGGCAGGCCACAAACCGCTTTTTTGGCTCGAGGTCCTCTTCTGCGGTGCCGCACCTGCGGCCCAAAGTGCGCAAGTGCGATTGCACCAGACACTTCCAAGCTTTAACAATGCACCAAGTCCAATTTTGTTCCGCATTCAAATTTGAATCACACCCAGGGCCCCCGAGACCCCGTCCGAATATACCCACAAGTTCTAACACATCATACAGACTTAGTCGAGCCTTTAAATCACATCAAACAATGCTAAAAACACAAATTGCACATCGAGTCGAGCCTAATGAACTTTAGCACTTATAACTTCTACATTTGATGCCAAAACCTATCAAATCAAGTCCGATTGACCTCATATTTTGTACACGAGTCACAATTGACATTACGGATGATTTGTGGCTATAATTCCATAGGTTCGTACATTATGTGCCTTGCATTTACATGCTTTAATGATAAATTATACAATATTTGCGCATAATGAAGTCTATTTTATGTGTAGGTAAATTGGAGATGAAAGTAGAGCAAAAGGGATACTTAAACGTTGAAAGTGTGCTCGAGAACAGTGAAAAGGAGATACCTGGCAAGGCCAGCAAAAGGCCAGGCTGGTCCAGGCTTTAGCCTAGCGAGGGCAGCCTAAGGCCAGGCTGGACCAGGCTTTAGCTTGGCGAGGCCAGCCTAAGGCCAGGCTGGACCAGGTTTTAACCTAGCGAGACCAGCCTAAGGCCAGGCTGGACCAGGCTTTAGCCTGGCGAGGCTAGCCTAAGGCCAGGATGAACCAGGCTTTAGCCTGGCGAGGCCAGCCTAATTCCAAGCATTATGCTGGCGACGCGAGGCCTAACACCAGGTCCAATCTGAGTTTTGAAGACTTAATTCATTCCGGGTTTGACTAGGACTCGACCCACACGTTTAGGGTTTCTTCTACACATATAAATAGAGCTAAAACACCACTTGGAAGGAGGTTTGTGAGCAGCCAAGAAGGGACTTGGGCAGCCAGAGGCAAGCAGAGCTGGTGGAATCAACTCTTGGGAGTTAGAATTATCATTTCTACATCTTTTCATCTTTACTCTGTATTTTAATTATGCAAAATATTTAGGATATTGTTACTATGAGTATGAGTAGCTAACTTCCTAATCTAGGGTGTTGATGGAACCTATTGAAGGATGATTTTCTTGTTACGTTAATATAGATTTGCCGTAGTATTTTCTCTATTTGTTCAACTATATTATTCTTGTGGTTGATTGAAGGGCCCTCAATTAGCTGTGCCTATTTAGTCTGTATTACTCGGGAGAGAGTGCATATTTAGGTAGTTGTTGAACAACATCACTCCTAAATGTATATGAGGGATCAATACGGAGGTTTAAATGTGGGTTTAGGATAACAAAACCTTGATGCGATCTGAGTGAGCTATACTTAATGCCAGCTAGCGTAATTCGGGAGAATATGCCTAGTAAATTGTGGTAATTACTCGGGAGAGAGTTACGACAGTTAGAGTGCTCATGGTCGATAGAGAAGACTTAGGCAAATTTGTAGAAAACGTAGCGGAAAAGAGTCCAACAATAGGGGAAATTACAACCTTAGATCATTCCAATTCTTGTTTACAACTTATTTATAGTTAGCTGTTAATTATTACATTTTCATTACATAATATTTAGTTAATAAAACCCAATCTGCTACTTAAATATTTCTGAAGATTGATTGTGTGAATTTGTGCGAGTCTAGTAGCTGTGTTT
>AWOL01S0016423.1:0-33966 GCA_000715115.1 Nicotiana otophora | reverse complement strand
TATTTTAATTATGCAAAATATTTGGGATATTGTTACTATGAGTATGAGTAGCTAACTTCCTAATCTAGGGTGTTGATGGAACCTATTGAAGGATGATTTTCTTGTTACGTTAATATAGATTTGCCGTAGTATTTTCTCTATTTGTTCAACTATATTATTCTTGTGGTTGATTGAAGGGCCCTCAATTAGCTGTGCCTATTTAGTCTGTATTACTCGGGAGAGAGTGCATATTTAGGTAGTTGTTGAACAACATCACTCCTAAATGTATATGAGGGATCAATACGGAGGTTTAAATGTGGGTTTAGGATAACAAAACCTTGATGCGATCTGAGTGAGCTATACTTAATGCCAGCTAGCGTAATTCGGGAGAATATGCCTAGTAAATTGTGGTAATTACTCGGGAGAGAGTTACGACAGTTAGAGTGCTCATGGTCGATAGAGAAGACTTAGGCAAATTTGTAGAAAACGTAGCGGAAAAGAGTCCAACAATAGGGGAAATTACAACCTTAGATCATTCCAATTCTTGTTTACAACTTATTTATAGTTAGCTGTTAATTATTACATTTTCATTACATAATATTTAGTTAATAAAACCCAATCTGCTACTTAAATATTTCTGAAGATTGATTGTGTGAATTTGTGCGAGTCTAGTAGCTGTGTTTAATAGGTTAATTCCTTATGGGATTCGACTCCAGACGTATTAGCTGGAATATATTTGCAACGACCGCTTAGTCTGTTTTGTAAGGCATAGTTGGGCGTGATCAAATTTTGGCGTCGTTGCCAGAGAATTAACGGTATTAATTGCAGCTAAAAGAACTGCTAGAATTCTTAGTGTAGTCAATTTTCTCCATTCTAAACCAAATACATTGAAATTTTAATATTTGTAGTCTTGGGTGTTACAGGTGCATGCCTAGGAATTACTCAAGAACTGGCAAATTGCTTGAAGCGATATCAGATCCTGAGAAAGTTTTCAAGGCACTAAATCGTGCAAACAGGAGAAGCAAACAACAATGAAACTCGAGAGAACAAATTGAACCAAACATGGTGACAGAATAGAAAATCCAATAAACAACAGAAATAATGAGAATGAACCAAACACTCGGGGGTGTGGTGCCTCTTGTACCAAAAACAACATTATATGATTGGGCACAGCCCACCGCCGACAATCTGGCAACCGCAATTGTAGTCCCTCAGATACAAGCAGAATCATTCCAAATCACGAATAACATGCTACATTTGTTGCAGAACAAGGGACTGTTCTCAGGGTCACACATTGAAGATCCTCAGCAGCACTGAAGAATTTCCTGTCAATATGTTTAACGCAAAGGCAACCAAACATAAGACCAGACGCAATAAAGCTTTTGTTGTTCCCATTCTCGCTGACAGGAGAAGCCTAGACTTGGCTTAATTCACTCCCCAGAAATTCCATCACTACTTGGGAGGAATTAGTCAAGCAATGTTTGAACATATTCTACCCACCAAATAAAACTGCCCAACAGATTGATGATATATTAAGCTACAGTCAGAGACCAACAGAATCACTACAAGAAACGTGGGATAGGTTCAAGGGCATGCTGGTTAAGTGTCCACATCATGGTATTCCAGATCAGATGTTGGGGCAGAGATTCTACATGGGACTGGCTGACAGCTTAAAGGCCAATGTTGATGCTTCAGCAGGTGGAGCATTTCTGAGTAAAACATTCGCAGAATGCAAGATCCTACTTGATAAGATGGCACAAAACTCAGGATGGATGACTAGAGCCTCCACGATCACTCCGGTAGTCCGCTCAGTGGCGTTGGACCCAAACAACTCCATAGCTGAGAATATGGCCACTCTAATGACACAAATGAGTATCCTCACCAAGAAGATTGATGAATCGGGCCAGAAGCAGCAGGTTCACATAGTTGACACAACTAATGGGGGTTTATGTACACCATGCATTAACCAACCATATGTTTGTTCGTGGAGTGCGGAAGGTGACAACTAGCAATATCATGAAGATATGAATTATGTAGCCAACTATGGGGGACAGAGGCAAGGTGGTCTGAATTGGGGTCAACATAATCAACAATATAGACCAGCGCAGCAACAGTACAATAACAACAACAATCCTGGGGCTATGCAACTAATGGGTCAAGTTGCGCCTTACCCAAGGCAACAGGGCTACATCCAGCAAAATCAGCAGCTGACTTATCAACAACCTTAACAAAAATAGATTATAAGACCATATGATGGGTTTACTAAACTTGAGGGAATGTTGGACAGCAACAACAGAATGCTACAACAATTGATTGGATCCATAAGAAAAATGCAACATAGGGTAGACTCGCATGAATCAGCGATAAAGGGTATTGAGATTCAATTAGGACATATTTCTATGGCCCTAAACAATCGTCCCCAAGGGACGTTACCTGCAGATACACAAGTCAATCCAAAAGAACAAGGCCTGAAACAGCTTATGGCAGTGAGTCTACGAAATGGTAGAGACCTAGATCTGGAGCAAGAGATGGCTCATGAAAGCCGGCCTATTGAAACACTTGTGCCTGTCCCCATCGAGATAGATGACTCAACAGGGTTGACAGAGGTGACAGTACAACATGCACTAGCCAAAACAAGGAAAGAAAAAGAAGTCGCGAAGGAAACTGAGTCAGAGAAAGAGAAGGCAGCAGAAACAGTGCCAGAGCACGTTCAAAATCAAACCACACTAAAGAAGTGGCCTCCAGCACCTTTCCCCCAAAGATTGGCCAAATATCAAAAAGATGAGGAATATAAGAAATTCTTAGAGATGTTGAAGCAAATTCAGGTAAACATTCCATTGATTGATGCCTTAAAGGAAATGCCTGGTTATGCAAAAATGATGAAGGACTTGATGTCTCGTAAGTTCGACTTTCAAGACTTGGCCACAGTTACACTAACTCAGACATGTAGTGTTGTTGTGACAAGACCCATAGCTGAGAAGTTATCTGATCCAGGGAGTTTCACAATCCCATGCATAATAGGCAACTATGCATTTGCTAAGGCACTCTACGATTTGGGGGCAAGCATAAACTTGATGCCCTAGACTATCTACAAAAGATTAGGCATTGGAAAATCTAGACCCATGTCTATGTTGTTACAGCTGGCTGGCCGGACAGTGAATAGGCCCTCTGGTATCCTTGATGATGTATTAGTACAGGTGGGGAAGTTTGTTTTCCCAGCAGATTTTGTCATTTTAGACTGTCGGGTTGACGAGGAGATTCCCATAATTTTGGGAAGGCCATTTCTTGGCCACTGGGAAAGCCCTAATTGATTGTGAAACTGGAGAGCTAAAGATAAGATTGAACGATGAATAGATAACATTTAATGTGCAGAAATCTATGCGGAGACCCAGTAAGTTTGTTAACTGCTCTCTGATAGAAGCTGTGGATGTGATCTTGGAGGAGGAAGTAGAGACTCTGAATGCAAAAGACCCTCTAGCAGCATACCTCATAAACTTAGAAGAGATGAATGGTGAAAACTTGGTAGAGTGGGTTTTGGCCCTTGAAGGGCGAGGGTACTGGAAAAGAGAGCTCGAGTTCGAGCCCTTACACTTGGAAGAAAGCAAAAACACCTCCAGCTAAACCGTCAATTGAAGAACCACCATAGTTGGAACTAAAATCGTTACCTTCTCACCACAGGTACGCTTTCTTGGTACCTAAATCCACTTTACCTGTTATTATCTCATCCAGTTTGTTAGATGTGCGGGCAGAACAACGTTTGCAGGTGTTAATGGAATGCAAGACTGCAATTAGCTGGACCATTGCAGATATTAGAGGGATCAGCCCGACATTTTGTATGCATAAGATTCTATTGGAAGATGGGCACAAACTTTCCAGAGAACCTCAAAGAAGGCTAAACCCCAACATGAAAGAAGTGGTAAAGAAAGAAGTGATCAAGTGGTTAGATGCGGGAATCATCTTCCCAATCTCTGACAGTAACTGGGTTAGCCTAGTTCAGTGTGTGCCAAAGAAGGGTGGAATGACTGTAGTGCCCAATGAGAATAATGAGTTGATCTCAACTCGTACAGTTACGGGTTGGCGAATTTGTATGGATTATAGAAAACTGAACACAGCCACCCAGAAAGACCATTTTCCTTTACCATTCATTGACCAAATGTTAGATAGACTGGCAGGGAGGTCTCACTTCTACTTTTTGGATGGGTATTCGGGGTACAATCAACTTTCCATAGCCCCTGAGGATAGAGAAAAGACATCATTCACTTGCCCGTATGGCATCTTTACCTTTCGGAGAATGTCGTTTGGCCTATGCAATGCACCGACCACCTTTCAGATATGTATGTTAGCCATTTTCACTGACATGGTTAAAGATATTATGGAAGTCTTTATGGATGATTTCTCGGTGGTAGGGGATTCGTTCGAAGTCTGTCTGCACAATTTAAGAAGAGTGTTGAAAAGGTGTGTGGAGAAAAATTTAGTGCTGAACTGGGAGAAGTGCCATTTTATGGTACAAGAAGGCATAGTGCTGGGGCATCGAGTGTCCAGCAAGGGTATTGAGGTTGACCATGCTAAGGTTGAGGTGATTGAGAAGTTGCCACCGCCCACTTCAGTTAAGGCAGTAAGAAGTTTCCTCGGGCATGCCAGGTTCTACAGGCGATTTATAAGGATTTCTCTAAAATTGCTAACTCCTTATGTAAACTCCTTGAAAATGATCATTCTTTTGTGTTATCTGATGACTGCAAGTTAGCATTTGAGGAGCTGAAAAGGAGACTGGTGACTACACCAATCATCGTCACACCCAACTAGGAACAACCATTTGAGCTCATGTGTGATGCGAGTGACTATGCTATAGGAGCAGTCCTGGGGCAGCGGAAGGACAAATTGGTGCACCCAATTTACTATGCAAGCAGAACGCTAAGCGGTGCACAACTCAATTATACCGTGACTAAGAAAGAGATGTTGGATGTGGTGTTTGCATTCGACAAATTCAGGTCTTACTTGACTGGTTCAAAAGTGATTGTTCATACTGACCATGTAGCACTTAGGTACCTGATAGCAAAGAAGGAGGCAAAGCCACGTTTGATCCGTTGGGTTCTTTTGCTACAAGAATTTGATTTGGAGATCCGCAATAGAAAAGTGGTAGAGAACCAAGTGACAGACCACCTTTCAAGGTTGGAGGGAGCTGAAAAGAAAGTCGAGGTAGAAGATATAACGGAGGCATTCCCAAATGAACAATTGCTAGCAGTGACATTGGAGGAAGCGCCATGGTGTGCAGATATTGCAAACTACCTGGCTAGCGGTATTATCCCCTATGATCTTTCCTCTGTTCAAAAGAAAAAGTTCTTTCGTGACTGTCACATGTATTATTGGGATGAGCCTTACATGTTCAGGATTTGTGTTGATAACATGATCCGGAGATGTATCCCCGAGATAGACCAATCTTCTATTTTGCGGGCTTGTCATGCATCGCCATATAGTGGTCACTTCGGAGGAGTAAGGACCGCCGCAAAAGTGCTGGAATTAGGCTTTTACTGGCCGACAGTGTTCAAAGATGCACACTTATGGGTGAAAGGTTATGACGAATGCCAGCGAACTGGGAATATTTCCTGCCGACATGAGATGCCTATGAACCCAATTCAAGAGGTAGAAGTGCTTGACGTGTGGGGAATAGATTTCATGGGGCCTTTCGTCAGCTCATAGAGCAACAAATACATACTCGTAGTTGTAGACTACGTGTCGAAATGGGTGGAGGCTGCAGCGCTCCCGACAAATGATGCTAAGGGGGTAATTGGTTTTTTGAGAAAGAACATATTCACCCAATTTGGCACTCATAGGGCGATAATCAGTGACGGAGGCACTCACTTCTGCAATCGAGCCTTCACAAAGCTGTTAGAAAAGTATGGTGTACGTCACAAAATTGCCACCCCATATCATCCACAATCGAGTGGGCAAGTAGAAGTGTCGAACAGAGAGATAAAGAGTGTTTTGACAAAGACTGTGAATGCTACAAGAACGGATCTAGCAAGAATGTTAGATGATGCACTCTGGGCCTCTCGTACCGCTATTAAAACTCCGATTAGTATGATGCCATATAAATTGGTATTTGGGAAGGCCACCTACCAGTGGAGTTCGAACATAGAGCTTTATGGGCACTGCGACAGTTGAATCTTGATATAGAAGCTGCGGGCATAAGTAAAGTCACAGAGTTGCACGATCTTGATGAATTTCGTTACCACGCTTTTAAGAGCACAAGATTATACAAGGAGAGAATAAAACTAATGCACGATAAAAATATTCTTGAGCGGAGTTTTAAACCCGGAGATAAGGTATTGCTATACAACTCGAGGTTGAGGTTATTCCCAGGTAAGTTAAAGTCACGATGGTCGGGACCATTTAGTGTGGTGGAGATTCACCCCACCGGAGCCATAGAGATTGCTGCATCAAATGACTCTCGCATGTTTAGAGTCAATGGGCACAGGTTAAAACATTATTTGGGCATGGAAGATGAGAAGGTAGTGTTGGTGACTCAATTGCTCGAGCCACCAAGGTTAAGCGAGCCTTAAGTACAATTATCTGCATCGTGCCACGGCGTTAAATCAAGCGCTTGTTGGGAGGCAACCCAATTCGTAGTTGATATTTAGTGTACTTAGAATTTTTCCTTTCTTTTTTGTTGTTGTTGTTTTGTTTTTAGGTACTAACAAGTTTGCAGGCGAGTTGGGAAAGTCGAATAGGGTTTAAGCATCACCTGACACACCAGGCGTTGGGGATGGCGATGCCTGGCTAACGCTAGGGTCTGCTTGTCCTTAGGCTGGCGACGCCGGGCTAACGGCAAGTACTGGGCCAGGCGATGCCAGATAAGTTATTTCGGCACAGCTTAAGTTATTTTAGTCGAACCTCGAAACATTACACGCCCTAAACACTAAACACAATACAAACAACCCTAACCTTACTTAAACCAAAAAAGCATCAAGCTTTAGGAAAGAAATTCATAAGCACACACATCTTCTCATCATCGTTGCTCTCAACCGAACACACTGCATGAATTTCCCTCACCCACAAACACTCAACAACACATTGCCATAGTGGTCTCCTTCATCCCCATTGAAATCAAGTTTAATTGCTATTCTTTCACACTAATCAGAAATTCTCAGGCAGCTCCCTCCTCTCAAAAGCTTCAAAGGTATGATTTAATCTCTTTCCTTTGTAATTTCAAGAGAGGTACAAGTATACAATTACACAAAAAATTAGTGGTTGTTCTTCATTGTGGTATTGAGTTTGTGTGCCCCAACCCCATGAAACCCCATAGGAATAGTGCTGCGATTATGATAACATGTGGTAGTACGAAACCCCCAAACCTATTTGGGAGGATGAGGCAATCCCTCATGTCCATAAGAAATTCCATGGCACTAATGCATGTTAAGTGTTTGATATAATGCCTCAATGGCATTCCTTGTCCTCATTGGAGCCCGAGTCTCCAGGATTAATAGACTAGTGTTATGAAGTCATACACCACGATAAAATCTTAAGTGTGGGGTGGCTCGCGGGTATCCCATGTATTTTTCTTTGATTCTAATATTAAGAAAAGACGAGGTGAAGTCTGAGTAACCTCGGAAAGTCGGAAAAAACAATTATGTGTGTAGTGTGTAATGCAGTTTTATCTAACTACTGCTTATTTGTGTAGGAACAATGATGCCACCCAGAAAAGACACAGGCAAAGCCAAGGCTACTTCCACTGCGCCGGCTAAAGAAAAGGCGACCTCAGCACCTCCCCCAAAGAAGAGAAAGGGGGGAAGCTACATCTAATCTAAGTGGAGTACAAGTTGTAGCAGCTATAGCATCTAGGCGTCAACAACCACAAGGCCAACGGGAGTTTGGCATCAATAGCAAACCACCGCATACTAAGGATTGGTACAGGCGTTGTAGGCCTAAACATGTACACTCGGAAGCAGCTATCAATTAGCGCAGCTTGAAAGCAAAGTATCAGGCAATTTGGAGGGGCATTCAGGATATGGGGTTGAGCTATGTATTCAAGAACATAGGGAACAGTAATCTCAACTTAGTCCGAGAATTCTATGCAGGGTTTGATCCGCAGAGTACTGAACAGTTGGTGCCGATTCGTGAGCGATTGATAGATTTTTCACCCACGACCATATGTATCTTTTTAGGTGCTCCGGATGTTCCTGTGGAGCCATTGGACCACTTCATTCGCCGGCCTACATATAGAGAGTTGAGACACATGCTTTGTGGTGCCGATTCTACGGCAGCATGGGTCTGGGATAAGATACCTAATCGGCACAAGAGGTTTCCCAAGTAGAAGATGAGGGCAGAGGCTTAAGTGTGGCTTAAACTGATAAATGCACGACTCCTACCATGAAATCATGGCACACTCATTAGCTATGAGAGGACCTGTGTACTCTACTTCCTCATGACGGGTCAAAGGGTAAATGTGGATCATCTGATCCGCTACCAGATGTCTGTAGTCAGAACGAGTAAAAAGATTGATCGAATGCCATTTGCCAATTTTCTAAGTCAGTACTTAAGACACGCGGAGGTTAAGGAGGAGCCAGAGTTTGACCACACCATTGATCAGCCCCTACGACAAACGGACATCACTAGCCTCCGACTGAAAGAAGAGACTGCCATGACATCTTTGACAAGTACCGAGCGCAATGCTCGGGATGATAGTTTTATGGACCATCTCTATGGGATGATGGATTTGCAGCTAAGGATAGGAGGTTGACAGGCCACATTTGAGGAGAGGACTGAATTGGAGCACTGGTACCCGCTCAATGCTCATGCCCAACAACTGGTTGGGAGATGGATACAGACTCCCCGATGATGAGGATATCAAGACACCGGAGCAGTCTGAAGCTGATCCAGAGCAGTCAGATGGTGAGGGAGATGATGATGAGGAGGAGGACGACGAACAGGATGAGGAATGGAGAGCGTCAGAGGATGAAGACGTTGCTTGATCAGGGAGTTTCTTTACATCCTACTCATTTTTTTGTGTTGTCATTTTGTGCATGCACTGAGGACAATGCATGATCTAAGTGTGGGGTGGAGACTTGTACATGTTTAATTTTATTCATTTAGTTATTTAGTGTTAATTGTTTTAGTGCCGTTAAAAAAACAAGTTGGACTCATCCCGACGATGGATCTCCCAGACAGTTTTCATGAGGGAAGTAAGTCAAAAGAAAATACCAAAAAGATTTTTTGTGTGCAGGTATTGTAGTAATTCCCCCTTGGTTTTTCTTTGGATCGCGGTTCTTTTCCAGGGGCTTTTAGTTGAACCGGGCGTAGTTAGTTCTAACTTTTAGGAGTAGGAACCACAAAGCCATGCATTTACTGGAGTGACGCTTAAGCTCGGGGTTTAGGAGTAGTTCTAACTATGGTTGTGACGCTTAGGCTCGGGTTTTGACTCTCGCATAAGTACCTTAATTTGTAGATTCCTAATTTTGCTTAACTGCTTTGACTGGAGTGTCACAATGAAACCAATCCTGGGTGAGTTATGTGCCATGCGTGTGTGAGTTTTGTATGTATTCTGTGCATTGCATTTGATGTCTAGAACTTGCCCTGTATGTGTGCAAAGTGAAATAGTAGTCTTGTTCAGTCTGAGAAGTGATATAGGCATTTCTTTGTTAAGCCAGATATATAAAGTTTACCCACCTAAATGTTATGTATCGTAGTTAACCCCGTTGAGCCTATAATCTTGTTTATTTGGTAACCACATTACAAGCCGTACCCCTTTGTTTTAATCGACCATATATTTGAACATTTTCACCTCTCATGAGCACTTGAATTGTTATGAACTTTGTAAAAGTTAAAGTGTGGGGTGGTTGGTTCATCTTTTGTGTGGAACTAATGAAACAAGGAGAAATGTGCACTGTTTTGAAAAAGTAAGAGCCACTTGAATTGAAAAAGAAAGAAAATAAAAATTAGCTATATTGTTGTGAAACATATTCCTTGATAGTGGTGACTCTTGATGTAATTGTGCTTAAAGAAATATGGAGTTAATATAAATTGAAGTGAAGGTGGAATGTTTGGTTTGGCATAAGTATGGTATGTGTGTTAAAGTATATGTATTGAAGTGCTTAAGGGAGGTGTAGTCACTCATATCCAAATGTATCCTACCCGACCCGCAGCCTACATTACAACCAATGAAAGTCCTACTTGATCTTAGACTGAATGAACTCGATTAGTAAAGTATTACACTACGGGCGAGCCTATGGTGCATCATTTGTGGCATATGAATATTATTTCTGAGAGCGAGTGAATTTTGTCTATCTTGAGTTCCTATGTTCTTAAAATTCATTGTGTGTGGAACTAAGCTCTTTGATTGGGTGAGGGCACATGATTCATAAAGGAAAGGTAATGTTGTTGATATCCATGTCAGAGTAAGTAAGTGAATTGTGAATAAGGCATGGTATTTGTGAGTCGAATCTTGAGGCGAGGATGTCACACTTGTGTGCTTAAACTATTTTAAAAACTCTGGGTGTAATGAGTTAGGAGAATTGCTTTAAAAGGCCGTATCTATAAGTGTAGTTTGATTGCTCGAGGACGAGCAATGTTTAAGTGTGGGGTATTGATGTGTGGCTATAATTCCATAGTTTCATACATTATGTGCCTTGCATTTACATGCTTTAATGATAAATTGTACTTTATTTGTGCATAATGAAGTCTATTTTATGTGTAGGTAAATTGGAGATGAAAGTAGAGCAAAAGGGATACTTAAACATTGAAAGTGTGCTCGAGAACAGTGAAAAGGAGAGACCTGGCGAGGCCAGCCAAAGGCCAGGCTGGTCCAGGCTTTAGCCTGGCGAGGGCAGCCTAAGGCCAGGCTGGAACAGGCTTTAGCCTGGCGAGGCCAGTCTAAGGCCAGGCTGGACCAGGCTTTAGCCTAGCGAGGCCAGCCTAATTCCAGGCGTTAGGCTGGCGACGCCAGGCCTAACGCCAGGTCCAATCCGAGTTTTGAAGACTTAATTAGTTACGGGTTTGACTAGGACTCGGTCCACACGTTTAGGGTTTCTTCTACACATATAAATAGACCTAAAACACCACTTGGAAGGAGGTTTTTGAGCAGCCAAGAAGGGACTTGGGCAGCCAGAGGCAAGCAGAGCTGGTGGAATCAACTCTTGGGAGTTAGAATTATCATTTCTACATCTTTTCATCTTTACTCTGTATTTTAATTATGCAAAATATTTGGGATATTGTTACTATGAGTATGAGTAGCTAACTTCCTAATCTAGGGTGTTGATGGAACCTATTGAAGGATGATTTTCTTGTTACGTTAATATAGATTTGCCGTAGTATTTTCTCTATTTGTTCAACTATATTATTCTTGTGGTTGATTGAAGGGCTCTCAATTAGCTGTGCCTATTTAGTATGTATTACTTAGGAGAGAGTGCATATTTAGGTAGTTATTGAACAACATCCCTCCTAAACATATATGAGGGATCAATACGGAGGTTTAAAGGTGGGTATAGGGATAACGAAACCTTGATGCGATCTGAGTGAGCTATACTTAATGCCAGCTAGCGTAATTCGGGAGAATATGCCTAGTAAATTATGGTAATTACTTGGGAGAGAGTTACGACAGTTAGAGTGCTCATGGTCGATAGAGAAGATTTAGGCAAATTTGTAGAAAATATAGCGGAAAAAAGTCCAACAATAAGGGAAATCACAACCTTAGATCATTCCAATTCTTGTTTACAACTTGTTCATAGTTGGCTGTTAATTATTACATTTTCATTACGTAATATTTAGTTAATAAAACTCAATCTGCTACTTAAATATTTTTGAAGATTGATTGTGTGAATTTGTGCGAGTCTAGTAGCTGTGTTTGATAGGTTAATTCCTTATGGGATTCGACTCCGGACTTATTAGCCGGAATATATTTGCAACGACCGCTTAGTCCTTTTTATAAGGCATAGTTGGGCGTGATCAAATTGGAATCTGACCTCGATATCAAAAGTTCACTCCCGGTCAAACCTTCCGAAAATTATCAAATTTTTCAACTTTTGTCAATCAAAGGCGAAATGACCTACGGACCTCCAAATCAACATCCGGACACGTTCCTAAGACCAAAATCACCTTACGGAGCTATTGGAACTGTCAAAACCCCATTTCGGTGTCATCTTCACATAAATCAAACTATGGTAAATTCCTACGACTTAAACTTCTATTTTAGGGACTATGTGTCACATTTCACTCTGAACCCAAAAACTTAACCTCCCGGTAAGTCCCGTAACCACAGAATAAAATAAAGGGAGCAGTAAATAAGGGTTCAGGGCTAATACTCTCAAAATGACCGGCCGGATCATTACAACAGAATACAACTAAATATTGTTTCATATATATTTCATACAACTATAATACAACATGTTTACATCTTCTTCCTCTTCAAATTTTAATCTATAAATTCATCCAAAATCAACTCTAACCGTCACCAAATACTCTCGAAATTGAGATATAAACTCCAAAGGATATTCTCGATCGTTTGTAACAACACCCAATTCAAATAAATAATAATTTATAAAAAATTAATTTTAAAATCAAAACATCAAAACTTGTTTATGGTTGTAATGTCTGGGGAGACAGCGGACAAGAACCAGTTCGCTGGTGACAGATGACGATGTCAAATCCATTGTTGAATTCTCTAAATAAAAAAAGAAAAAGGAGATGAAAAAAAGAGAAGAGAAGCACAGAAGATCTAAAGAACAAAAAATAGGGCAGAAAAATAAAGAGAGTGAGAGAGAGCAACAAACAACGGAGGGAGATTACTGAATGTATGGAATTCGATTAAATAATTAGTAATTTGTATATAATTAATGGATACTCAATTAATACTAATTTGCATAAAATTAGTAACTTGTATATAAACTTGTAACTAAGCTAAAACCTCAATATTGAGGGTAAATAAGTTTCAACACTATTATAGCTAAGTAAAAATCTCAAATTGAATTAATATTAATGCGAACAAAAGAAATTCAATTCAATAATAGGCATGGAAATAGTATTGGATATCTATTTATTTTAGTTTTGCGTTTGTTGAGACAGTAAAATGCATAAATTATTTTTTTATTTTTTAGTCATATAACTAATACTTAGTACTTATTAGTCGTACTTATTTTAGCATGACTTAGTACTTTTAGATTATGTTCATTTTTTATTATGGCTTATTAATTAGCAATATTTATTTTATGCGATTTCATTATTGTTTTGTTGAATATTTTAGTACGTTTCATGACTCATCTCATTTTTTATTTTATTTTTTTGAGTAACATCTTATATTGTTTTATCCTACTAGAATCAAAGAAATATTTGAAATACAAGTTATATGTTTTGTATTATGAATATTTTACCGGAAAAAATCCGAAAAATCTGAGAAAACTAAAAACTTCGAGAAAAATTGATATTGAGAAACCCGATTTTTATTGGTTTGATTTATAGATTTAAAATCCTAATATAATTAGTTTGGTTTGATAATTGAAAAACTCGAATTCACCCCATTTATGTACACCCCTAGTAGATTTGGTGATGCAAATGATCAAAGGAAGTAGAAAAGAAAAAAGATTATATTATAAGGAAATAAGATAATTGCCAAGCATTTGGAGGAGAGAGAAGAAAGATTAATAATAATTAACAAACAAAAAAGAGAGATAAGAAAAAGAAAAGTAGAACACAAGAAGAAAGGAATTTGAACACAAGTAAAAGAATCCATATCTATCTACAATAAAAAATGATATATTACTAAGGATCAATCCTAATCAAGAAATAGCACCTTGAATATATTCAAGAAATAATATTAATTGGTATATGGGCATTAATAAAACTATTAGGGGACAGTGTCATGACCCAAATTCGTAATAGGTTGATACTGTACCTAACATCGTCGTTAGGAAAGTCCTCAAGTATAACTACAATTTATTTACCCCTTTTTAACAATTTTAATACGGAAGATTTCCTTTTTAGAGTACACTTTAAACTAGATTTCATGCAACTGTGAAAAGTCTTTGTAAACAAAAATAAAAACATAAAAAGTACATACTCTGCGGAGATAGAAATGACGAGTACAACAGTACATAAGTGCTACAAATCCCCAAAACCTGGTGTCACAAGTACATGAGCAATCTAGAGAATATACAAACTACTAAAACTACTGTCCGAAAGTGATAGATAAGAATAATAAATAAGATAGAAGGAGACTTCGGTGATGCGGATCGTAGCAACGCAAGCAGCTCACCACTAAGTCTCTATAGATGATCGATTACGCACCCGCGTGACCACTGGTGGAACCTGTCTTAATATCTGCACATCAGTGTAGAAGTGTAGCATGAGTACGGAGAACACATACCTAGTAAATATCTAGTCTAACCTCAAAGAAGTAGTGACGAGGGGTCGACTTGACACTTACTAGAGGTCAATAATAATAACATAAGTGCATAAGTAGACATGGTGAGCAAACAACAAGTATCAATGAAACAATAAGGGCAACTACAATAAATACAACAGGAGTCCGTATCACATCACCAACATCGTATAACCGGCCATGAAGGCACAAACTCAATTAAACCCAAACCAGAACCCTCTTTCGATTATTAAGTACGAAGTTGCCCAGGCGAACGACCTGGTCCCATAAGAGTGATGTTATCATACTGTCATGGAGAAGGGCCCGATCAGATAAGAGTTGAGGAATTTACCTTGCTCAGAGAAGTACTTGCGAGGTAAGAAGACATGAATTTTCACAGTTTATTACGTATTCCCCAATATTTTTGAAATAAGAAGGCTAAGGCGATAATTGCAAATTTAAATCCCTAGTCGCATCCCTAGTTAAGAAAATTAAAACGCATGATAAATACAACAGTAAAATTAAAAGCATGATGTGGATCTAAGTCTATCCGGACATATCATGGAATATAGCTACGCACAGACTCTCATCACCTCGTGCGTATGTAGCTCCCCACACAAGTAACACACAACAATAATACACCTAAGGGGATGAGTTCTCTCTTACAAGGTTAGGCAAGAGACTTACCTCGGTTCCAAGCGTTCAATCCGGCTCTCCAATCTCACTAGAACCCTTCAAACGACGCTGAAGACTCTGAAACTAATCAAAAGTCATATAAACTAGTAAATATATGCTCAAGGTCCATATTTTAGCTTTTATAGTAGTTACCCAACTCAATTTGGAAGATTAATGAAATTCACCCCGGGCCTACGTGCCCGGATTCCGGAAATTTTTGAATATAATTGTTACTCATGAACTCCCGAACTCAAATATAAAATTTCTTCTCATTTCATCACCAAATTCTTGGTCAAATCCCAAATTTACCAAAACCCTAGGTTCCTCGCAAATCCCACAAGCTTTCACAATTTTTCCATATTTAATCTACCTAAAATCCGCATAATTAACTTGAAAATGGGTGAGAATTACTCATCTTAGGATATTGATGAGAATCCCCCTCAAATGTGCTCTCAACATCTCCCAGGACCAAATGATCTGTGAGGAAAAATGGCCTAAGTCTTAGATTAAAAGACTCACTACCCAACGATTTCCGCTTCTACAGACCTTGGGTCGCCTGTGGAAAATCCATCACAGGTGCGGTTCTCACCAAGCCTGGCTAAGTCCTCTTCTGTGGAGAACCATGCACACCTGTGCATCTGCTTCTGCAGAAATAGTCCACATCTACGCACTCGCGCCTACGGAGAAACCCGCTACTGCGACCCCAAGCCATCATGGCCTAGCTCACACCTGCGACCCCAAGCCATCATGGCCTAGCTCGCACTTGCGACAGCTTTCCTCGCACTTGCGACAGCTTTCCTCGCACCTGCGAGCTCGCCGGTGCAGTAAATACTCCGCTTCTGTGATCACTGGCCAGCCTACTCCAGGCTTTTTCTATGATCGTTGGCCCATTTCTGCGGGCTCGCACCTGCGACTAGTTCCACGCAGGTGCGAACGCGCCAGACCTGAAGCCACCTGCAGTCCCCATGTCTAAATCCGAGTCGGATTCTAATCCGTTTTGCATCCGGGTCCCCCAGGACCCCATCCAATTATACTCACATATCCAATAACATAATATGGACCCGATCGCGCTATCAAAACACCAAAATAATATTTAGAATTATGAATCGAATGCCAAAATGCATGCATTTGACATGAAACTCAAAAACTTCTAAAAATACTTCTTTACGTCCGGTTCCTATCAAATCAACTCGGAATGACGCTAAATTTTGCGTGCAAGTTATAAATAACCATACAAAATTATTTTGTCTCGAAATACCAAACAGACATCGATAACACCAAAGTTTACTCCAAACCAAACTTAAAGAACTCGAAAAACCTTCAATGTGCCGACTTTCAATATTAAGTGCCGAAACTCTCTCGGGTCATCCGAAACCCGATCCGAATACATGCCCAAGTCCAAAATCATCATACAAACCTATTGGTACCGTCAAATCCCGGTTCTGAGGTCGTTTACTCAAAACGTTGACTCAAGCCAAACTTAACCATTATATGGTACTATTAAGGAACTAAGTGTTCTGATTTCAACCCGAACCCTTTCAAACCTAAACCAACCATCCCCGCAAGTCATAAAATAGTAAAATCATATACGGGGAGTCTTAATTAGATGAACATAGATCTATAAAGTAAAACGATCGGTCGGGTCATTACAGGTCGTTTGTTGAGAACATAGTTATCCTAGTATTATAATCATGATTATAACCTCAGATCTAATATATGATAGATAATACTAAGATTTTGATATAAATTTTACACCAATATAATCTAATATTCATAAGTAAATATTGGATAAATATAACCCAAATTTAATATTGGAATAATATTCTAATTCCGATAACCAAACGACCTATTAAAACTTTATTAAGTGCACCTAAAACAAAAATAGAAAATCATGAACCTAGAACTCAGAAAGAAAATTGGTAATATTGATTTATAAAATTTTGCATACACTACTAGGTGTATCAACTTTCAAAAACATAACTCTTCGTATGTGCATGAATTTAAAACCAACAAATTATATGAAGACTTCTCATACGTCCATATATCTATTTAAGTGGTGTGAACCTTAATATTTGTTGTCACTCTATATTCAAAACCAGTAAATCAATAAACGTTAGTGTAACAAGAAAAACAACAAAGCAGAGAAAATTCCGAGCCCACAAGTTTCTTGTATTTCCTTAAGGAGTTTAATCCCCTCACAATGCCCAAGGTTGCGGATTAATTCCTCCCAGGATAGAACGGAATAACTATTCTGTGATAGTGGCACTTCAAATCACATAATTTCGGCGAACTTAAATGGTGGAGCAAATCACACAAAATGCTTACGTTTTTCTTTTAAATAACCAATGCAGTATGCAGAAAATTGAGGGGAGAGATTTCAGATTTTTCAGTAATGGAAAATGAGGCTAAGCCTCTCTATTTATAGACAATGAAAGGGTGCGATGAAGAGGTGCAATCCAAGAGGTGCCTCTTCCATTTCCCATTCACACCTCAATGAAAGGGTGATATGAAAAGAAGCAATCCAAGAGGTGCCTCTTCCATTTCCCATTCACAACCAAGAGGTGCCTCTTCTATTTCCCATTCACACCCCTTAATAAAAACGCAACAATCCGCTACATGAATGGGGAATGGACATATGTGGAAAAACAAGCATGAAAATACTGTGTGATTCACAATTAAGGATTAATCGCATCTGGATAAGTAAGTTTCCCTATGAACTTTCTGTAGTGAGCTTATGTCGGATATACTCGGTCAATCGGTAGATTTGATATCTTTGAACCGTCGAACTTTGGTGCATACGTAGACAACCATAAGTCATACAATCAACCCTTAACCGTCTTTGGTTCTCATTGTTGTGTTCGTTTCAGCCATGAACACCACCTGGTTCATAAGTGCGTAGAGAACTGACCTTACAAAATTCTCCTTGAAGCGGCTTACACTTCACACTTATATAGGTGATTCCTAAGCGTGTTATCCCATAGATACACTATTTGATATACTCCGTATCAAATTTAGAAACCATTAAAAAGCCTTAACGTTTTATCCTTGGTACTAAACATTGTCTCATCACGAGAATGAACCAAAAAGAAATTTTATTTGACAATGTTGAACTGTCATTAATGACTTTGTTTGATCTCCTTGAACCTAGATCTTGGAATCTCCAGTCTTCCAGGTAGAGTTACCGCCACAATGACTTGTCCTCGGCCATAGTCCCATTCCCTTTGATGATTTCTCAACCGCCTCTCTAGTTAGGCCTTTTGTAAGCGGATCTGATACATTATATTTTGACTTTACATAGTCAATTGTGATAATTCTATTAGAGATTAGTTATCTAACGGTATTATGCCTTCGTCGAATGTGACGAGATTTTTCGTTATACAAAACGCTTAAAGCCCTTCCTATTGCTGCTAGATTGTCGTAATGTATGCATACATGTGCCACAGGTTTGGGCCAAAATGGAATGTCTTCTAAGAAATTCTGGAGCCATTCAGCTTCTTCACTGACCTTGTCTGAAGCTATAAACTCAAACTCCATTGTAGAGCGGGCGATGCATGTCTGTTTGGGCGACTTCCAAGACACTACTCCTCCACCAATTGCAAAAACGTATCCACTTGTGGATTTTGATTTCGTTGATCCGATGATCCAATTCGCATCACTATATCCCTCGACAACTATATGATAATTATTGTAATGCAATGCATAGTCTTCGGTATATTTCAAATATCCCAAAACTCATTTCATTGCTATCCAATAAGCTTAGTTGGGATTACTTGTGTATCGACTAAGCTTACTTATCGCATAAGCTATATCAGGTCGTGTACAATTCATAATGTACATCAAACATCCCAACACTCGAGCATATTCCAATTGAGACTTGCTTTGACCTTTATTCTTTACAAGAGTATGGTTTAAATCAATTGGCATTTTTTCTTCTTTAAAGTCCAAATATTTGAACTTTTCAAGTACCATTTTAATATAATGATATGGAGACAAAGCTAGACCTTGAGGAGTTTGAAGAATCTTAATTCCCAAAATTAAATCGGCAACTCCTAAGTCTTTCATATCAAACTTACTAGTAAGCATGCGTTTAGTAGCATTTATGTTAGCAATGTCGTTATTCATTATCAACATATCATCCACATATAAACAAACAATGACTATTTGATTTGGAGTATTCTTAATATAAACACATTTGTGACACTCATTGATCTTGAAACCAGTTGACAGCATTGTTTGGTCAAATTTCGCATGCCATTATTTTGGTGCTTGTTTTAGTCTGTAAAGTGACTTAACAAGTCGACACACCTTATTTTCTTTTTCGGAAACTACAAACCCTTCAGGCTATTCCATATAGATTTCTTCCTCTAAATCTCCATTTAAGAAGGATGTCTTTACATCCATCTGATGGATTCGAAGGCCATACACGGCGGCTAACGCTATTAACACCCGGATAGATGTAATCCTTGTTACCGGCGTGTATGTGTCAAAGTAATCAAGACCTTCTCGTTGTATAAACCCTTTAACAACTAATCTTGCCTTATATTTGTCAATAGTACCATCAGCTTTTATTTTCCTTTTGAAAATCCATTTAGAACCCAAAAGTTTATTTCTCGGAGGAAGATCAACCAATTCCCAAGTATGATTACTTAATATGGATTCTATCTCACTATAGACTACCTCTTTCCAATATTGTGCTTCTGAGGAAGACATTGCTTTTTTGAACGTTTGAGGCTCATTTTCCAACAAAAATGTCAGAAAGTCTGGTCCAAAGGAAGTAGTTGTCCTTTGACGTTTACTACGTCTTGAATTTTCCTCATTAAACGTACTTTCCTTTTCTTCTTCTCGAGGTCGCTTTGATTTTTCACTAGATGACTCGTATTCATTTTTATACGGATAAATATTCTCAAAGAATTCAGCATTATCAGATTCGATTATTGTATTAATATGAATGTCGGGATTTTCTAATTTTTGAACCACAAAACGATATGCTTTACTATTTCTTGCATATCATATGAAAATGCAATCAACCATTTTCGGTCCAATCTTCACCCTTTTGGGTTTAGGAATTTGCACTTTAGCCAAACACCCTCACACTTTAAAATATTTTAAGTTGGGTTTCCTACCTTTTCATTTTTCGTATGGAATAGATTGCATTTTGTTATGGGAAACTCGGTTGAGTATTTGATTCGCTGTAAAAATAGATTCCCCCCACAAGATCTAGGGTAAACCCAAACTTATCAATAAGGCATTCATCATCTCTTTTAATGTTATATTCTTTTTTTCCGTAATTCCATTAGATTACGGTGAGTAAGGGGCAGTTGTTTGCTGAATAATGCCATAATCCAAACATATTTCTTCAAAAGGAGATTCATATTCACCACCCCTATCACTTTTTATTATTTTGATATTTTTGTTTAGTTGCATTTTAACTTCATTTTTGTATTGCTTGAATGCCTCAATTGCTTCATCTTTACTATTAAGTAAATAAATATAGCAATATCTAGTACTGTGTCAATAAAAGTTATGAAATACTCTTTCCCACCACGAGATGGTATTGACTTCATGTCACAAATATCTGTGTGAGTTAAGTCTAAAGGATTTGAATTCCTTTCAACTGACCTATAAGAATGTTTATCATACTTTGATTCCACACATATTTGACATTTCGAGTTATTGCATTCAAACTTAGGCAATACTTCCAAATTAATCATTTTTCGCAAAGTTTTGAAGTTGACGTGGCCTAAATGTTCATGCCATAAATTATTTGACTCAAGCAAGTAAGAAGAAGCTGAAATTTTATTCATATCAATGGAAATTACATTGTGTTTGAAACGGTCCTCTGTAAGGCAGCCTTTTCCTACATACATTTTATTCTTACTAACAACAACCTTGTCGGAAACAAAAGCACACTTAAAGTCATTCTTGGCTAGAAGTGATGTCGAGACTAAATTCTTCCGTATTCCAGGAACATAAAGGACATCATTTAGAGTCACAATCTTGCTAGAAGTCATCTTCAAAGTTATCTTGCTTGTTCCTTCAATTTTTGTAGTAGCGGAATTTACATAAAAACTGTCTCGTTGGGTCCAGCGGGAGCATAAGAAGTAAACAACTCCTTGTTATCACTAACATGACGAGTTGCCCCCGAATCAATCCACCATTCTCTAGGATTTCTGGCTAGGTTGCACTCCGAAAGCATGGCACATAAATCGTCTATTTCATCATTCTTCTCAATCATGTTGGCTTGACTTTTCTTCTTGTCCTTCTTTGGTGCACGACATTCAACAGTCTCTTTTTGCTCGTTGAAGCTTCCTCAACAATATTTGTACCCATAATTATTGAATTTCCATGAGACTTCTTCTCAGCTGCCTTGTTGTCATCTTCAATCCGTAGACGAACAATAAGGTCTTCAAGCGTCATCTCCTTGCGCTTATGTTTCAAGTAATTCTTAAAGTCCTTCCATAGCGGAGGCAGCTTTTCAATAATTGTCGCAACTTGAAACGCTTCATTTATGACCATACCTTCAGTAAGGAGTTCATGAACAATAACTTGCAATTCTTGAACTTGAGTTATGACAGATTTACCGTCAACCATTTTGAAATCCAGAAATTTGGCGGCCACAAACTTCTTTAGTCTAGCATCTTCAGTCTTGCACTTCTTTTCAAGAGCATTCCACAATTCTCTTGATGTTTTCATGACGCTATAAACATTGTACAAGCCGTCTTCCAAGCAACTTAAAATATAGTTTTTGCATAAGAAATCAGAATGCTTGCATGCCTCAGTGACCGCAAATCGCTCATTTTCAGGAGTTTCTTCTCCCAGAACTGGAACGTCTTCGCCGATAAAGCGTTGTAAACTGAGTGTGGTCAGGTAGAAGAACATTTTCTGTTGCCAATGCTTAAAGTCCACATCGGAAAACTTTTCGGGTTTTTTCTGTCGGTGCCATCGCCGGTGCAGGAGTTGTGCGACTTGAAGACGCAGTTGCCATTACAGCAGTAGTCCCAACATAACCATTCTGTTGTTCCGCACTTGTTGTCATTTTTCTGTAAAAGAAATTGACAAACAGAATTAGTATCTCGGTGAAGTTTTTATATCTTCAAACCGAATACAAGCAACCGAGTTTTTATATCTCGGATTGAGTAAAAAGTCACAAACACTTTAATCTCAAACTGGAGTAGAAAATCCAAAGATTTTAATCTCCAAAACGGGAGTAGAAAATCAATAAGATTTTAGTCTCCCAAAATAGTATGTAAGATGAATACAAAAATAAATATTAAATTTCTTAAGCTTGTTGTCACTCTGTATTCAAAACCACTAAATCAATAAACGTTAGTTTAAGAAAAAAAAAGCAGAGAAAATTCCGAGCCCACAAGTTTCTTGTGTTTCCTTAAGAAATTTAATCCCCTCACAATGCCCAAGGTTGCGGATTAATTCTTCCCAGGATAGAACGGAATAACTATTCTGTGATAGCAGTACTTCAAATCACAGAATTTCGGCGAACTCAAATGGCGGAATAAATCACATAAAATGCTTACGTTTTGCTTTTAAATAACCAATGCAGTATGCAAAAAATTGAGGGGAGAGATTTCAGATTTTTCAGTGGTAGAAAATGAGGCTAAGCCTCTCTATTTATAGACAATGAAAGGGTGAGATGAAGAGGTACAATCCAAGAGGTGCCTCTTCCATTTCACATTCGCACCCCAATGAAAGGGTGAGATGAAAAAGTGTAATTCAAGAGGTGTCTCTTCCATTTCTCATTCACACCTCTTAATAAAAACGCAACAATATCTTGATGCTATGATCATTGGAAATTACGTGGATGAAGATGAAAGGAACTCCTTAACAACTATAATTTTTTAAGCGTTTAAATTATTTATACTATTAGTTTATTTCTTTTATATATTATCAGGACAATCAAAAAATATTTATAGTGAATCTTCTCAAAATATGGGATTTACAATATTGAAAATAAAATATGTCACTTGAACTCATTGTTTTATGCTATTATTGAAATTATGTGTGATTTAACTAAAATCGTGTTTGATGTGAACCGCGTCTCCTTCTGACTGAATGCATAGCAAGTACTCCGAAATACCAACATCAAAAGATTAACCCATGTAGCACTGTTTTCAAAAGCTACATTTTATTGCACTATTGGTGGACGGTAACAGCTCAAGAGGTTCCTATATGGGCCTTGTTCTAGTAAAGTTTAGTTTTTGACGATATTTGACTCGACATGAAATTTAAAAATTAAGAAAGACTTTAGAAATTTACTATTTAAAATAAATCATAAATATTTATGTAACTATAAACCATCTCAATAATAATAAAGTAGAAAGTTTAAATTAAAATTATTCCAAAATAAGGATGACATTATTTTTAGAACATACCAAAAAAAAAAATATGATACTCTTAATTCCCTCAAAATTTATGTGAAGGTTTTCCGATTTCGAAGGCAAACGAACTAATATTTGACTGTAATTTTTTATATGCCTTTTAAATATTTTAAATTATTAATTAATGACTTGTAGTATATTTTACGTAGTTTTCAAAAATATAAATTTTATTTTGAAAAATTAAAAAACTCTATGTCCAAACTCTAAATACATCGTCAAAATTAAAAAATTTAAATTTCGAACTAAATGTATCACATAAATTGAAATAAATGGGTACATCAGCTGAGACTGAGAAAGTAATTGATATGTACTGTTCACTTACGCGGTTGTTGCTGCATGTATCTGCTTAGGGACCCTCTACAGCTCTTCAGTGGGGAACAGACCCCCTTATGCATCTTTCCGTTTTTGGCGGCTGACTTGAATATTTAACAACTAAAGAAAGACTAGCGTAGTGCCTTTGTTTTTGGTTCAAAGACTAGCGTAGTGTCGCAGCTTTAAATAAGGAATGTTAAAAACAATATATTTTAATATCTCAAAAAGAATATTTAATGTCTAGGTTCATTTTTTTAATGGGTCTTTATTAGACCAAGAATATATTTTGATGTGTATAATACATTAGAATAATTTTGAATATAATATTTTATTAACATTGAATGGGTATCAAAATCAATTATTTTTTTGTAACTTTGAATTTAACCAAAGTTGGTCTTGTATGACCGCTTCCTTAACGTTGATTTTGATAACATTTCCTTAACTTTGATAATAATGTTTCTTTGGTCTTAAATAATTATAACGTTGATTGCCTTAAACGAATTTGACGTTTTGGCATTGAATCCTAAATGGATTTTAACGTTTTTCATTACATCAAATGTCCATCTCCTTTTGGACTATATATAAAAATATCTGCTTGTGTTCATTTGTAGTAGAGTGAACAAACTTAAAACTTTTCTTCCCTTTTCTTTTTTGTTGGTTTTTTTTTTCTGATTAACCTTTGTTGTTTCTGCTCCTATTTATACTAAAAAAATTTGTTGAATTCTGGGGGATACGCCTAATAATATTTATCACGGTGTGGACGAAATATCCTTAAGGACAGTATCTTTGACATGCCTCAAGATAAATTTTATTCTCCATAATCTAATATTTTTACAACAATCGTAAGGATATTTTCACGTTGTTACTATGGAGAATAATGCTGCTAATGTTGCAGTTGATGCTACTACACCCGTTGCACCTACTTTTTCTGTTGATGTTCCATCACCAATTACCTATGCCAAACATTTCCCTAATGTTTTGAAAATTGAAGTTTTTAAAACCAAACATGTATTCTATTTTGGATGGCATGCCAAACATGTATTCTATTTTGGACATGCATGGATTTGCTTTCGCACTTACTGATTCTAAGCCAACTGAAACATCTTCCATTCAGATGGATTAATGGATTGATGCTAATAAGGTATGTAGATATACTATAATTTCTACTCTTTCTAATGAATTGTTCAATGTTTAAGTTTCCTACAAAGAGGTAAAAGAAATATGGGAGTCAATGATAACAAAGTACACTATTGAAGACGATACCAAACAAAAATTCGTGATAGAAAACTACTACAAGTGGAAGATGACGGAGGATAAGGACATAATTGCACAAATCAATGAATATCACAAGCTGATTGAAGACCTCAAATCTAAAGATATTTCTCTACCCGAATAGTTTGTTGCTGGTATGCTTATTGAAAAATATCCCAAATCTTGGAGTGACTACAAATAACAATTGAAGCACAAACACAAGCAGTTATCATTGAAGGACTTGGTCGAGCATATTATAATTGAAAATACCAATCGCAAGCAAATTATTGCTAACAAAGGAAAGGAGATTGCTGCAAGAGCCAACCTAGTGGAGGACAATAAGCGGCAGAGCAAATCAAACAATAGGTACGATAAAAAAATGGTTATAAGCCCAAAACCAACAATCAAACTTTCAAGAAAAAAGGCAACTCCTTTGTGTGTGGCAAACCTGGACACTATGCTGCTCAATGTCGGAAAAGAGCTGGGAATGACAATCCCACTAAGGCTAAAGTAAATTTAATTGAAGCTAAAGCGAATGGCATAATTGTTGTAGTTGTTTCCCAGGTGAATCTTGTGGTCAATGTGAAAGATTGGGTGTTAGATTCTGTGTCACACCCCAAACTGCGTGGGACGTGATGGCGCTCAACCTACCTTACCCGTCAAGCAAGCCTTATTCTAACTAACTGAAAGTCGATTTACATAATATCGAAGAAATTCATAAATAAGTCTTAAAATAATAGTTATTTGAAAACTAAAATCTAATATTAATATTAATATGTCTAACAAATGAACCCACTAGCAAAGTCATGAGCCTCTAACTGTAAGTCTGAATACATACGCCTATGGAGAATTTCCGTAGAATAATACGAAAGTCAAACAATAATTAAAGACTTAAAAAGGACACCAACACTGCTGGGAGGAAACAACGGGCTTGCCAATTAAGTCTACGGAGTATATCTCTAGACACATATCTCGTCACCTACAATCTCAACACCTGCCATATGACACGGCAGGCCCAAACAGGCTAAGTACCACCAAAGGATACCCAGTAAATCTCATAGGCTACCTCCTAAAAAGGCAGAACGAGAGCTTCTGGAAAAAAATCATAATGTGAAATGAAGTGATTTCACAGAATATCATATCAACAAAATCTATAAGCAGGAAATGAGTTAAAACCTAAAACTATAAGTTGATAACTCCAATTTCCTATCAAGAAAATCTATAAACAAGAAATGAGCTGAAAACTGAAACTATAAGCTGATAACTTAAAACATTAAAACTGAGCCTATAATTGATAACTGAAACTTAAGGTGAAAACTAAGTATTTTTAATGAAATAACATTTATGAAAAATAGTTACACATAGTGGCCCTACGTAAGTTAGATCTAGCAACACGCACGGGGGAGTGTCGGCCAATCTCCCCAACAAACAATAGCCCATACGAGCGTGAGGTAGCTAACCCTGGCCTCGTGGCACTCACGCAAGGGGAGGTCGGCTAGCTCTCCCTTTTTGAATGTGATCACATTAATGCATGAATGAATACTAAATTAAATAAAAATATCATAACAAAGTCAACTAATAATTAATAATATATGTAAGCATATAAGACTTTCATATTTTCATACTACCAAATAAGAATAGAGTAAACTGAATACGGGAGCACAAGGAGACATAGCTTAGGAATTTTATCGAATATATATATATATATATATATATATATATATATATATATAATACGTGGGTTCTAATAGAATTTCCTATTAGGAGAAAAAGCTTTAAAACTTACCTTGAATCCAAACTTAAAGATCTGATGCAAGAATTTCAATACTAAACCATTGTAGTCCACCACCAATATTTGATTGTTAATATGCCTCGACCTCGCGATTTGTTTCTACCTAATCCTTCAAGGATTGTTGGGATTTTCGTTGTTGACTTGTAAGTTATCCAAATCACTTTGTTCCATTTGAAAAGTTATCGTGGTAGAATTTAAGTGACAAGCATTAGCTATTCTTCGAATCCCAATAATTTTCCATCTCATTCCTACCAAAAGTGAAAGACAATGATGTATATGTCTTCCCCTATGCTTCATGTTTTGAGAATAACTTACAGTAAAGCTATTTTGCTGTCCTTATTTGGTAATCCTTAAGTGGCTGCTAAAACCTTATTTCTTTTTGTTTCAATTTCGTGACCTGGCTGCTGCATTTTCCTTCTTTTAAAATTGACAAATAAAGAAGCATGAAAATGACCCTGGTGTACAACATCGTCTTTGGGCTGGGCTTGCAATTCACGTTTAACCTCAATTGTAAGCCCACTTTGTGATAATCCTTTACTCCCTTGTTTTTCATAGAAAATAATTAATCAATTACGTAGCCAAAATACTAATTGGCAATTCGATATTTCTGCCATCTTTAAAATATTATATTAAACCAACTTGATTTCAATTTATTCCGTAACCCATTTATTGACCTTAAAGTATCCTTGGATATGAAAATTTTACTCCCATTTCCAATCAATTAGTCATCGATTTGGACTTCAAAGAGTGTTAAAGTAGCTCGGGACTTTATAATCTTCCCCTTTTAAAGGACATTCGTCCTCGAATGTTGTGTTGTAATTGTTCTTGAGTCTAAAAGAAAGATCTTAAGCCTTATGCCACTGTCACTTATTCCTTAGAAACCCGAAGTTTGGTTAACTCCTAAAATTTCAAAAACAAAATCTGAAGAATTTCTTTTGTAACTAGTTCTATCAGTGGCGGACCTAGAATTTTTTATAAGCGGGTTCAGTCAAAGACGAGCACAAGCAATAGTATAAATGGTGTCGAGTATGACAACCAAGATTTGATCATTTATATATTTATTGGTCTTAACACAATCTCAAAATGAAGTTATTCTAAAGTTGGCACTCTATAGTTTTAACAAAATTGAAAATATTTTTCGAAAGGTATAAACAAATTTATCTATTTCTGCTTGTATAAATATAATTAGTAATTTAACAAATTTTACTTCCGGAAATTCAATGTAACAAAAATTTGTTAACTCTAAAATATTTAAATAAATCTAAAGTTTTCTTTGTTCCTAGTAAGAAGTTGTTATCTGAAGAGCGGAGAGAATAAATCTATAAATACTAAATTAATTCAAGTAACAACTTTTTGGAGCTATATACCAAACTAGAAAATTCAGTATAAAACAAATAAACGTCACTAAACTAAATAAAACTAACTAATTATAAATAATTTCAACAAATATATTTGCTTTTTATCAAATTTTAAGAAACAACGAACCAATTTCACTTTGTAGGTAGGTTTGATTTTTTGAGCAAATTAAACTATAGAATAATTTTTATTGTATTCTGGCATAAATGAAAGATAAAGTAACATAGTAAAATGATATATGAGTGGAAATAAGAGTAATATTAGAAGGACTCTAGTTAATCTCAAACATAATCTTGGCCATTGGTTGCACACACTCTCTCCAATCATGCCTAATCTAATCATATTAGGTATGATTTCCCTCTCTCTCACTCCCCATCTCCCTCACCCGCTCCATTTCCCCCGTCCAGCTCCCCCCCTCCTCCCTAAACTTTTTGTTCCTAAATTGTTTAACTCATTTTTGGTGCAGGAATCCGGCGTATCATCTCCCCTCCGGTGGTGGTTCGGCAGCAGATCCGTTGGTTCATTTTCCAGGTTTTTTTTGCATTAATTTAGCAAAATAGTAAGTACAAATTAGCTATATAATTTACAATATAGTATAGATAATTCAGCAATAAGTTTTGCAATATAATATGTATATAGTGATGTTAATTATATACTTGTTTAGATTAATTTGCTATTTTTTTATTCTTTATATAAATTCTTGTTTAATACTTGTTTATATAAATTCTTCTTTAAAATTCTTGTCTTGTTTATATAAGAAATAACTAAAGAAACAGCTTAAGTGCTAATACTTCCTAAATTTAATAGTTAGAGTTGAAAAATATTTTAAAGAGTTAGAATTTTTATACATTCAAGTTATGTTAGTTAAGAAACAACTTAAGTGCTAATACTTTTATGTTTCGGCTTTTCGTTTGTAAATTCTCCATGCCCTATCTATGTGTTAATTATACGAAATGAAGAAAATGCAATCAATTAAATATTAGAACGCTATCGTATGCTAATTTGAAATAAATTAGATTAATTTTTATGTTTTAGAACTTTTTGTCTTACAATTGTTTAATGTACATATTAATATTGAAACCACATAAGTATTATAGTAAAATATATAATTACACTATTCCGATTATCTTTGGGAGAATATAACTTAGTAAGTAGTATAAATAAAATAAATATGTCAACTTCTAGTTTTTTTTGTTTGTGTAGATGGCATTTGCGCATCGTAAATGGATGTATAACATGTATTATGTTTATTTCAGGACAAGTATCATATTGATCTTGATGCATGGTGACAAACTCAGCCTCAATGAACTCAGCCAGCCCCGAAGGATATGACTGCAATTTGGACACAGGCAGCTGGTGGTGTGAATAAAGGTATAAATATTATGTAATTATCTATTTTGGTATTAGTTTGAAAGTTGCGCGTTTATTTTCTTACTTCTTTTACTTTCTTTTCTTTATTTCTCGTGAAAATAATAAATAAAGGTCTAGTCTACGGAATTAGAGTACAACCATCCTCTAGTCGTCCACCAACACCATTATCCACTGGGGCATCAGTTTTCCAAGAAGACATGGAAGCTATGCGTCAAAAAGTGGATCAAATATCACAAGAATTTCAAGCAGCTCACGCTTTGATCCAAAAATTGTTAAAAAAGAAAAGCAAGAAAGAATTTGCAATGGAGTCTGAATCTGAGGAGGAGACTGATTCTGAATAGGTTATTTGAATGTTTTAGAGTTGAAGTTAGAGACATGTGTAATTTATGTTGTTTGATAGTTGGTTGTTTGATTAATTAGTGGGTTGAATTGTTATAAATATTACTGTTCGTTTTGTAGTAAATAATGGATTTGGATTGTTATATTAGGTTTTGGTTTGGTTGTTAGGTGTTTGGTTGGTTGTTTTATTTGGCAGGTGGTGTAATTAGAAATACAACAGAATTCTGCTTAATAATGCCCAGATTTGCGACTAAATAAGTCGCAAATTTCACCAGGAATTACCCAGATTTGCGATTGATTCAGTCGCAAATTGAAAATTTCTAACAAAATTTAATTAACATTTGCGACTGAATCAGTCACAAATGGAGAAATATCGATATTTTTAATTAATTAATAATCAATATTTACGACAGATTCAGTCGGAATAATTAATTAAAAATTAATTTTATTTTGTAAGTTTCGGACGGAATCAATCGCAACCTTCAATTTAGGTCGCAAATGGCCTAATTTCAAATGTGCCCGTATTTTTTAATTTGCGACTGAATCCGTCGCAAATTTTCGACTGATTCTGTCGCAAATATATTGCGACCACATGTCTTCCGACTAACACTTTTCAGTCGGAAATCTATCGGAAAAACACGATTTTCGATCGATTTTCGACCGATTTTCGACTGATTTGGCGGTCGTAAATTTGCTGTTTTTAAGTAGTGAAATAAATTTATCTATCTCTGCTTGTAGAAATATAATTAGTAATTTAACAAATTTTACTTCCAGAAATTCAATGTAACAAAAATTTGTTAACTCTAAACTATTTAAATATATTTAAAGTTTTCTTTGTTCCTAGTAAGAAGTTGTTATCTGTATAGCGGAGAGAATAAATCTATAAATACTAAACTAATTCAAGTAACAACGTTTTTGGAGCTATATACCAAATTAGAAAATTCAGTATAAAACAAATAAACGTCACTAAACTAAATAAAACTAACTAATTATAAATAATTTCAACAAATAAATTTGCTTTTTATCAAATTTTAAGAAACAACGAACCAATTTTACTTTGTAGGTAGGTTTGATTTTTTGAGCAAATTAAACAATAGAATAAGTTTTATTGTATTCTGGCAAAAAAGAAAGATAAAGTAACATAGTAAAATGATATATGAGTGGATAAGTAATATTAGGACTCTGGTTAATCTCAAACACACAATAATCTTGGCAATTGGTTGCACACACTAATTGGAAGATGGACGAAATGAGATTCGAACTTGGCACCCTCCAAACAGTTTTAACCAACTCGACCGCCTCAACAAAGAGTATATTTGTTTAAAAAGGATTCAATTTATTATTTTTTATATAAATGATATGTGCCTAAATATAATTTTCCAATATGCATAGTATAATTTTTCAACGAAGCTTGACACTGTGAGCACCTAATTTTTTGTCATACTTGAAATTTTTTAATACTTTTTAGTATATAAATAATTTAAGTTTAATCTACATATTTTAACCTTTATTTCATTTTTAGTAGGTTTTATTTAAAAAAATTAAAAATTATACAAAAAAAATTAATTTTAAAATATTTAGCTAGTATTTTTATTTTACACTCTTAAAAAAAAGAAAAAATATTAATTAAAGCAAAAGTCAATGAATCATTTTTGTAACAAGATTCTTCCTTATTTGTAACAAACTAACCTGTTATCAAAGTACACACTTTTTTTTCTTGGCCACCAATTAGTCTCTTTACCTACACCTATATAACTCTCACTCACACACAAAAAAGGGGATGGAATTGAAAATAAAATAAGAAAACAGAAGCCATCATCTTCTTCCCATTAAGGCGCATCAGCTTAAGGGAAAAACCAGAAATCCTCCTTCTTCTCCAACAATAAAAATACTATTTTCTACCGTTAAAGGAGCCTTCTTCCCAACTGAAAACCAATAGCTTTTCTCCATGGAAACTGCCTCAAACTTCAGCTCCAAAACACCCCAAACCAACGTGAAGTAGCTTGAAACTCCAGCCAAACACCTAAACTCTAACGTCCAGCCACCCACAACAACCGAGCATCACCCCACGATGGAGTCGAATTGAGGCTTTTAAAATTCGGGGTTCGAAGTTTGCCTTTTCGGCGAGTCTCGAATTTCCGGCGAGGTCAATCGAGTCTGCCGGAGCTTCGGTTAAGGTCTTGTCCAATGTCCATGGTCTGTCGAGTGTTAAAATCACTCCCTGCTTAACTAAGGTCCGTTTTTTATGAACTCTTAGATTTGGATCTTCATTTTGCTTCATCTTGTACTAGCTCATGTCAAGCTTGAATAAAGCGTGGCCATATTAATATGGTCTTGTATGTTTTGATTTACTAAATGTTGCCATCTTTTCATTTTATGTTTTGGATACTCTGCATATTTGTTGGGAAATGCTTTAAATGTTCATGATTTGGTTTCTTCTTTTTATTTGTTAATTGAAATGCAAAAACAATTACAGAAGTTTAAATATATAGTTTGTTAATATGAGAGATAGATTAATTTGTTGAGATTATATTGTGATAGAGGAGTTGCCTTTCAAGATTATAGCTTGTTACAATAATGGGACATGATAGAGTGTAATGATAGTAAGATAAGTGTTTCCGGAAGCCCAAAAGAAAAACAAAGACGTACATATCTGTCCATGTCACGGCCCAATTTTTCTCACATACATGTAGCTAGCCTACCTTTCTAAGAAAATTTGACACATTTGTGGCAGTAGTAAGTAATTAAGAAAATGACACCTAAATAATTAACAAAAATGGCACCTAATTAATGTCCTTCCTTAAGAGAAACGTAAAGCTTTTTGCTTATTTGTAGGAACTAAGTTATTATTGATCAACAAATTAAATCCTCCGAATCCATTCCATTTGTTTTTGCTTATTTATAGGGATTTAAACTTCTATTTAAACTCTCGTATTTTCCTTGCTCTCGTCACTCAACAGAAATTATACATATTCATTCAAGATTCTATGAGTCAAGTCACTAACACACTAACTCTCCTATTTTCTGGCCTTTTGTCTTTCTTTTAATTTTCTTTTAAGGTGAAATAAATTAATAGAATATTTACATAATATTCACAGTATAATTTACGTTATATTATTTTATTCAAATATATATTGATGGAATCAGAAGAGTAATAGGTGAAATATTTTGATGAATTACTTACATTATATCCATAGTATAATTTCAGTTAATAATGATTTATTTTATTGAAGGAATATTAAAATTATATAAAACTTTTACAATATAATATATTATAAATATATTAAATGTATATTTTGCTGAAAAAATAAAACTGTCCACCACAAAAATTAAATATAGGGAAAAACAATACCAAAAATTCCCTTCGTATAAATATATTTTTGAGGTATAATTTCATTATAAAACATACTCAATTGTATGTATTTAAAACATTGTATAAATATGGTATGCTTTTAATTTAGATGTTGTTACGTAATATTTGTGGTATATTATAGGTATAAAGTGTATATATCGTATATATTTAATATGCCATATTTTAAAACATACATATTGTATCAAATATTTGGGAAAATCTGCCATATCAGAAAGGAATTTTATACTTGAACACTTGATTGTGTGGCAAGTGTTGATACTCTGTATATTACACCAAATTATATATCATTAAAGAATAAAAAGCATGAAGATAAAGAAACATTTGCTTTAACTCTTGCGTTGGTAATTTGATAGAAGAGTGATTTGTCGAAGTTTGTGAGAAAGCAACAATAGTATTTGAGCATCATTTTCGAAAAAATAAAATAAAATTGATAAGTGATGAGAAGAACTTCTACTGAAATAAAGGAAGACATGAAACTTCTCTCAAAGAGAGAAGAGAATCTTCTCAACGGTTATTTAATATGAGAGAGAAATAAGATATAAGAATTTAAACATAATCCCTTGTTTTTAGGAAGAGTTAAAAAATAAATATATTAAATACTAGTATTTTATTTATATATGCTGCATTTGTAATAAAATGTGCTATTATTGGAATAATCTAAATATGGTAACATTAATATAAATACTATTTTATAAGAGCCCTACAATGTAAAAATATCTTCTATAATTGTTGTACACTTTCCACAATAAATTTCGCAACTTTGGACCTTCATATAACCTCA
>AWOL01S0016421.1:58329-74870 GCA_000715115.1 Nicotiana otophora | reverse complement strand
GAGGGGATGATATGGGAATATGACCACATGACTGTTGTTACACCATGTGCATCCCAAGGTGACGTAATGAATATGAGACTTGTTAATTATTATTTAAATAATTTTAAAGTCATAATATGGTTATATATGATGTTTGGATAGAAATATGAAGTTTGGAAAAAATCGGATTAAAGTTGCGGAAAAACCGACTAAGAATTTGCCTTGTAACAAAGTTTTTTGAGAAATAAATTTCGTGTACTATATGAGGTCTTTTTGGGACATATTATATATAGCAAATTGAAGGTCTTGGAATGTAGTTTCCAATGCTCTTAACTGTTCATTCATACGACACCCGGATAAAAATTTATAAGCGTTGAAAGAAGGACGAATGCTAGGGTGCCAAGTAGCACCTTTTGACTTTTCAAATAAAATGGATATTTATATCCTTATCTCGTTTCTTTCTTCAATTTTCCAGAACACACAACCAAATAAGACCCCTAACTTTACTCTTAAGCTCTCTGCAAGAGCTTTAAACAAGATTATCATCCCGGGCACGGAATCAAGAAACGATAATATTAAAACGATCCCTACGACGTAAGTATCGCTATATCGCCTTTATTTTTCTTTGTAGTTTGAGTTTTGGAAGGTATAGTTAAGAAAACATGTAATTTCTGTATTTAAGTGTTTAAATATCAAGGAAGGTTGATAAATTCGTTTCCTAATAGTTAGAACTCACAGGACGGTGATCGGAAGCCGTGAATTCGAGTTATTCACTTGTTAAGGCTATCCATTCTTTTCTTTTTGGCATGATCCATATGATGCAAGAAATGAGCAAGTCCGCAACTTTCACAAACAATTCTATTCCTAGAAATACTAGGGTTGCCTATGTTCTTGATTCCCCATATGTCCTACTATCATATCGTATGTTCATGGGTCTTATGATATTCCGAGAGATCTTATAGATTTACTTCCTTATGCATTGCATTCATTTATACATGTACATTGACCCATGACCAGATGGCATTATATACACGTAAATTATATGTATATGGGATATGGAAAAGGTTATGGCGTTATATACGCACCACCACCTGATCAGCTAGTATACATTGATGATTTCACCCACAGTGGATGAGATGATGTGATGGGATGCCCCTAGAGGCTTGATGATATTATGTACGCATATACGTATGCATGGTATTGCATTTATACGCACATGCATGACATTATAAATATTCTCATGATTCACAGAGCTATTCAGACTTACAAGTTGAGTTCCTTACTCCATGTTTCTTTCATGCCTTACATACTCAGTACTTTATTTATACTGACGTCCCTTTTTCCTGGGGACACTGCGTTTTATGCCCGCAGATCCCGATAGACAGGTTGAGAGTTCTCCTAGTAGGCTATCAACTCAGCAGAATGTGTTTGTGCACTCCACTTGCTCCGGAGTTACCTATTTGGTCAGTATGATTTGAATATGTATTGATTGGTATGGCGGGCCCCTGTCCCGACCTTTATGACATTTATGTACTCTTAGAGGCTTGTAGACAGATGACATGTATATGGATACTTGTATGGCCTCATCGGCCTATGTCTTGAGTATACAAATGATCATGTCGGCCTTATAGGTCCGTATGTCACATGTATAAGTTTCTATATCATGTTGGGTCGTCCTATGTCTAGTATTCCCTTATGTTTTATTCTCGTTATCTCATGACGGCCCTTCTGGGCCACTTACCCATTACAATATGATAAGAAAGATATGTTATGTTGGTACTCGGTTGTGTAAGGCACCGGGTGCCCGTAACGGCCCTACGGTTTGGGTCGTGACAACAACCACATAATCTGGGACTACAAAATTCGGGAACAAATATGTATCATCAGGACCGAGGACTGCACGGCCAGCCCCATAGAAACAAGTTGTATAAATTGGCCACAAGTAATGGTAATTTCTTTTCAGCACAACGAATGCTTATGTACAAAAAAATGGAAGGAATAAAGTAAAGTCTTTTTATTTTTATCTTGTTTCTTGTCCAAAAGATGAATCTATTTTATCATTTAAAAGTTAATCAAGTACTTCAAATGCTAGTACTAGAATGAACGTGAGACGTCCTCTTCAAGAGTACCGTAAACATAAGAGGGCCTTCTCTTATGAAACCCTCACAGTAAAGGGTTGGTTCTGGAAGAATTTGTGCCCGGAATCCCAATGCCAACGGGGAAAAATGCACCCAAAGCCTTGCATAACTCGACGCAAAAAAGTAAAATTTGCGCAATTCTTAAACGAAAAAGAACTTTTATATAACAAACGTGCCAAGCAGCACAAGTACAAAAGTATAAAAAAAAACAAAGGGAAAAGAAATCAAAAAACTAAACTACTACGTCCCCAGAACTCGGGGGAAGAGAAGTGTCTGCGCCCCTAGGAGAAGTAGGTAGATCTGCCGTCGGCTCGGGATCTTGGCCTTCATCATCCTCACCTTCAAGTTCTTCTTCAGTTCCCGAGAATTGGGAATCAGAACTCGAAGAGTCTGTCGCATTAGGCTGATCCGGGAGGCCCCTTCGGGTAATTGACTCCAGCTCACTGGCCTTGGCGATCTCTTCATCAAAATCAATAACGCTCGCTTTGGCCTCTTCCAAGGTTTTTCTCCTCATACTATACATCAAATATGTTTTTTCTACAATGAGGGAAGTCGCTCGACGTTGAAAGATCTTCCTTATGCTGATCAACCTCAGTCTAAAGGTTATTTCGCTTGGATCTTGCGGCCTGAAGGATGACGTCAAGGTCACAGATAGTGGAGTTATAAAATTTATTGTGCTCCATGACCCTCTTATACTTCTCTTCCATCCGGGCATGCTTCTCCTCGGCAGCAGTAGCCTCTTCAGCTTTGGAGTTCAAGGCTGCCTCCAAATTATTTAGTCTTTCAGTAGAGGCAGCCTCGTGCTCAGCAGCAACAAGAACAATATTTTGGACCTCAGACCACTTTGCCTTGGCCTGTTAAAATTGTACTCTTAATAGGGCGGCCTCTTGGCTAAGGGTCATCACCTCTTGCTCACTCTGCTGCAACCGAGTCTCCAACTTAACGGCTTTGGCGGCTTGTGCTTCTAGTGCCGGGAGGCGAGCAATAATTTGCTCCCGCTCGGCCAACAACTGATACCACTCAGATGTGAGTTTTTCTTTATCAAGAATCAACTACTGAAGGCCCACGAAAGCAAGCAAGTTAGCCTGTAAAGCAAAAATTCAAATAAAAAATCTTGTCATAGCGAAACTACAAGAAATAGTAAAATGAGCAAATATCGTACCGCTGTTGCGTTGTGCACGACATTATTTATCATACACTCTCTTGAGAGAGACTGTATTTTATTCTTATATTTCTCTAAACCCAGAGGCTTCAGGTAATTGGCAAGTTCCACAGGCTATGACAGAAGATGGAACCCGGTAGAGACGGAGAGGGAGAAACTCCTCCTCCTTTGAGGATCTGTGGAGGGGAGCGAATAGTTATGCCCCAAATCCCCATGGCCTGGGGACTAGAGAGGAGGGAACTCCTCATATCGGGTGTCTGCGGCCGGTGGGGATGATGTAGCAGTTGCTGGTGGTGAAGGCATGGCTAGCGAAGAAGAAGATGAAGCTGATGATGTTGTGGGTTGAGAAGCAGCTGCGGCAAAAGCAATACCCAGAGGCTGGTGGAGATGATATAGTTATTGGTTGCTCATCAACCGAAGACGGAAGAGGCCCGATACCCAACCTCACAGTACCCGGAGCAACGACGGGGGTTCAAAAGCGAGAGTTGGAATCTTCCACTATATCACACTCTCCCTAGAGCGCCTAGACGTCGTCCTTGTTTGGTGTTACTAGCTCAACAAATTAAGCATTTTGTTGAGCTGATGAAGTTCGTCGTCTCCTTTGTAGGGAAGACCATTCATCACTGGCTCACCCATCATCATCGATCACCAAAGTGGTTGCGGCTGTCTCGGGCGCGATATTATTTACCCTTTTATTTTTACCCTCGGCCGTAGAGGAACGTCGCCTTTTTTGTTGCTTGTTCTCCGGCCGGGGACTCCGAGAGGAAGCACCTGCACCGGAAGCAGGTCTGATGGCACCTGTTCGGGTGAAAGCCTCCCGCAACATCTATAGGATCAGCCAAAACGTCCTTCTCGGGGACGGTAACAGAACCCTGTGGAAGACCTGAATTCAATGGAAAGAGATTTCAGCCAATTTTCTTATATGCAAGGTAAAAACAAGATTAGTTTGAGAATTAACCTACCATGATTTTTGGCCTTCTACCCGTATTTGAGGTATAACACTTTTCACCAGTGGGTCTCGGGCGTGGTAATATCTAGGATCTTCTGGACCCACTGGTTCAAGCCTTCAACCATTGGAGGTGTCCATCGAGTTGCTGAAATAGTGAAAAGAAAAAGATTAGTAACAACATGGAACAACTTTTGATCGAGGAAAAGACAGATATTGAACTTATGTGTACGAGTCCATAACTCGGGGAAAGCTGGAGTTGTGGACGGGATGATGTCCTTGGTGGCAACTACAAAGTTGAGAGAGTTCAAAAAATTATGAAGTGTAAAAGAAGAAGAATGAGGCATATAAGTAAAGGAATAGGCGGCTAAAATCGTGGCCATGATTACCTCGAGAACCGACGAAAGTATTGCTGAATCGTAGAGTGACGCGTGTTCGGGGCATTAAATATGGAGAGACGTGCGTCTAATCAAGCGTCAAAAATTTTCCAGAGGGGATCAGAAAATTTTTTGCCAAGAAAGGTATCTCCACCAACTTTCCGATAACGCAAAGATGTGCCACCGGAAAGCAGGGAGACTATCTGTATAAGGTAAAATATTAAATACTCGTATAATAGAGCGGCACGTGGAATCAGAGACAGATGAAAAATGAGACATGTAGAAATTAAGACTGGGGGCAGCAGTTTCGGTTGGCACCGGGAAGCCCCCGAAGGGAATATTGCTAATAAAGACAAATGAATGCCTGCCACCTGAAAGCATTCAATGAAAAATATTCTGCAGTATTAAATACACAGTCCGTTATAGAGAATATGACATTCATAGCCCGTCGTTATACATTCTTTAATGGCTCCCATAATTGTCATTTAAGAGGGGTTTGATCCTAGGACCTTGTTCCCTAGGTGCAACTATAAATAGTGACTTCAACAACCATTAGATGGGGACGAATTTTCTGACAAACTTATGTTATATACTATTCAAAAGCTCAATAACATTTCATTTATGGCTTATTAAGATTCATATTGCTGCCTTCGGAAGCTCTGCTCCCAGAACCAGGCTATTCACTGTCTTATCTCGATTTCAACGCTAACTCTTGTATTTTATTTAATTAATTTATTATTTTGGAATCAAATCGATTCGTTTGTTTATAAACCACGTTACAAATTCAACTGTATCGTTTTACGAGTAAACAAGGTTCGAATGAACCCAATAGCTTTTATTTAGACCATGTATTTGTATTAAAAATCTATTAAATATGTAGAACTATTTAATCGTGAAGGAGCTATGAGTTCGAAGGATAATTCAAAATCCATAAACATTACGTCCTTGCTCCGTCACTGTTTGTAAGTGTTAGAAAAGATGTGTTTCTATTGCTTAAAGGAATTGACAAGCTCTTAATTAACCATATGGTCCAAATATGAACGTGTTTGTGAACTAAACATATTTTACTTTAAAACTGACATGTGACAGTTTTAATTTTATCAATATGCACACATACTGGAAAATGCAACTTGTGAAATATTTTGGATAAAACGGGTGACAAGGTCATAATGAAAGACATGTCAAAGGTTCCAAAGAACTAGGGAACTACAATTGGACATCTCTTGTGATCAGAATCCTAACTTCGTCTCTCGAAATTGATGACTACATACAGATATGGGAAGCAATACCCAGAATCATGGGAGTTGAAAAAGAAGAGACAAAGCATTTAAAAAATGCAGTGAATGCACCAACCAAAATTGACGTCTATCAAAGGGGAAAATGAGAGTTTTTTCATCTTGAGATCGTTGAATATATTTACATATAATACAAATATTTCGTTCTAGAAACATACAAACTAATTGCTTTGGTAACAAATTTTTTTTTTATTCCTTTATACAAAGGCCCTGACTCCTGAGTTTGAGATCCTCTTGAATCATGGTTGCCAAAAGATCCTTTGGTCTTAGTGTTCTTGGGCCTGGGTCTGGAAATTCTATACTATCAAGAAGCCTTCGGCCCATAAGTAAATAACCACTAAAAAAATTGGTCTGGGGTGAGAGAGGCTCGAACTCTCGACCTCAGGATAACTCAGAAGCTATGAGACCTACGCGCTAGCCAACTGCGCCACCACCCCAAGATGGTAACTGCGTTTAATTAGTTATATATATATATTTTCAAATAATGTACTCTGTTTTCCGACCCTCCTTTCTGCATTTATTTATTTGGTTAACTCTATTAGCTTTAACTGATGCTTTATATGCATTATTGGGATGAGTAAGCACTCTAGATTAAAATCACTGATATGCATATCCTCCATCTAGAATGACTTGTTCAGTCAAAATAGTTGATTTGATCGATACAGTCGTTTTGCTAGAAATAACACTAATTATTAAAAGTGAACTATACATGTCCAACTAATCGAAACTCATTATCTAACATTATCTACAATAGCAAAATTGGCACACACCTAAAGTCAGGAGAAAGTTCAAGAGATGTGACTTGATGCCCCAATACTGGCTATAATTCTAGACAAGAAGACTCGTCACTTCTTCCAAATGGTTTCAAGAAGTTTGCTGTGGCTCAATGAAAGTGAGCTTGAGCTACTAATGTTGCAACAAGAGGTAATGCAATAATCATATTCCTTCCATATTCTGTGTGCTATATATCCTTTAGTTACTGGTTTTTGGCCTTGGTAATTAACTGGTCTCTTTCTTTGCAGGATTACTGCCCAGAGATTACACATAACATATCTACGTTAAAAGAGGATGATATATAAAGCAAGCAGTTTTGATATTCTAGCTAGTAACCAAACAAGCTTGCTAGTTGCTTAGTGAAAGATGAACGAGCATTTTAGCTCTTCTGGTGGAGGATCTTGCTCTAATTGGTGTCAAACAGAGATATTCATTGTGCAATGATATGATCATTATGTCATGTAAGTTGTAACTAGGATATAAGCAATATTGTTGAGGTTCAATCAACTGTTTTCTATACCGTCTAGCTCTTTTCACCAAGACTACAAGAGCAAATTTAAGGCCAAAATGAATCACTCTTAACCGTGGGGTCCATCCCCATAAATGAAAGAAAGAAAAAGAGGAAAGAGGTCATCCCAAAAATGAAAGAAGAAAATGAAGGCGAAAATGTTAGATTCATTAGGATTCACTTGATTTTCAAATCTAATTGTCAAAAATAGTAGGCACTCAATACTATACAAGGAGAGCTTCGACTCTCATTTCTACACACCAACAACGAGAGAAAGAAAGAGTGAGGCATCACAGACAGGGTATAAGAAAATAGTTTGTGAGAAAAATAGAGAATGAGTGATATTGTAGTGAGGTGGGAATATCAAAAGAGAGTTATTTCTTTTGAGTGTTGTAGTGGTCTTTGGAGTATTTTACTCGGACCTACAAAGTGTAAAATTCCTGACTATAGTGATATCAGTTGCTCGTCTCCGGGCCGTGGTTTTTCCCTTATTCAAAAGGGTTTTTCACGTAAAAATCTTTGTGTCGTTGTCACTCTTTTATTCTTGTTATTTATCGTATCTCGGTGCTACGTTATTATTCCGCTTTTATTACCGTGAATATTATTTCTGTAGGGGGTTTATTCCCAACAACTAGTATCAGAGCACATGTTCTGCTCGTTCACAGAAATACTATTCACTGTTAGTAGTACTATACTCGGTGAAAAACAAAAATATCCAGAGTAAAGTACGAGGTAGCAAAATTTAACGGAGATAGAGGTTTCTCAACATGGCAAAGAAAGATGAAGGATCTGCTCATCCAACAAGGATTACACAAGGTACTGAATGCTGATGCCAAAAAGCCTGATACTATGAAATGTGAGTATTGGGCTGATTTGGATGAAAGCGCTACTAGTGCAATTAGGTTGCACTTATAGAATGATGTGGTAACTAACATCATTGATTAAGATACCGCATGTGAAATTTGGACAAGGTTGGAAAGCCTATACATGTCCAAAACGCTGACAAATAAATTGTACCTGAAGAAGCAGCTATACGCCCTACACATGCATGAAGGTACAAATTTTTTTTCACATTTAAATGTGTTTAACGGACTAATCACATAGTTCGCCAACCTCAGAGTGAAAATCAAGGAAGAAGATAAAGCCATCTTGCTATTGAACTCATTGCCATCTTCGTACGATAATTTTGCAACAATCATCCTGCACGGTAAGACTACCATTGAGTTGAAAGATGTCACATCAGCTCTTCTGCTCAATGAGAAGATGAGAAAGAAGCCTGAAAATCAAGGACATGCTCTCATCACAGACGGTAGAGGCAGGAGTTATCAAAGGAGTTCGAGCAACTATGATAGATCCGGAGCTCATGGGAAGTCTAAGAACCGATCCAAATCAAGAGATAGAAATTGCTACAATTATGATCAACCAAGTCACTTCAAAAGAGATTGCCCAATTCCAAGGAAGGGCAAAGGTGAAAGCAGTAGCCAGAAGAATGACGACAACACAACTGTCATGGTACAAAACAATGATAATGTTGTCCTCTTTATAAATGAGGAAGAGGAATACATGCACTTGTCAGGTCCAGAGTTGGAATGGGTGGTTGAGACAGCAGCATCTTACCATGCCAAAGGGTAAGAGATCTTTTTTACAGATATATAGCAGGTGATTTCGGCACTGTGAGAATGGGTAACACAAGTTACTCAAAGATTGCAGTGATTGGTGATATTTGTATCAAGATAAATGTGGGATGCACATTGGTTCTAAAGGACGTGCGACACGTACCTTATTTGCGAATGAACTTGATCTCGGAAATTGCTTTAGACCGAGATGGATACGAGAACTATTTTGCTAATTAAAAGTGGAGACTCACCAAATAATCATTGGTGATTGCAAAGGGAATTGCTCGTAGCACATTGTACAGGACAAATGCAGAAATATGCCAAGGTGAATTAAACGCGACACAAGATGAGATTTCTGTAGATTTGTGGCACAAAAGAATGGGTCATATGAGCGAGAAGGGATTGCAGATTCTTGCTAGGAAATTACTCATTTCTTATGCCAAAGGTACAATGGTATAACCTTGTGACTACTATTTATTTGGTAAGCAACATAGAGACTCATTTTCAGACATCGTCTGAAAGAAAATTAAATATACTTGATTTGGTATATTTTGATGTTTGTGGTCCCATGAAAATTGAATCGATGGGCGGTAACAAATATTTTGTTACTTTTATTGATGATGCTTCACGAAATTATGGGTTTATATTTTGAAAATCAAAGATCAGGTATTTTAAGTTTTCTAGAAGTTTCATGCTCTGGTGGAAAGGAAGACATGCCAAAAGCTAAAGCATATCCGAAGTGGCAATGGAGGTGAGTAAACTTCAAGGGAATTTGAAGAGTACTGATCGAGCCATGGGATCAGACATGAAAAGACAGTTCCTGGAACCCCACAACACAATGGCATAGCCAAAAGGATGAACTGCACCATTGTGGAGAAGGTGAGAAGCATGCTCAGAATGGCTAAACTGCCTAAGTCATTCTGGGGTGAAGCAGTTCAGACAACCTATTACCTAATCAATAGGAGTCCATCGGTTCCATTGGAGTTTGACATCCCAGAGAGAGTTTGGACCAACAAGGAAGTGTCCTACTCACATCTAAAGGTGTTCTGTTGCAGAGCTTTTGCACATTTACCAAAGGAGCATAGAACAAAGTTGGATGATAAATCTGTCCCCTGCATATTCATCGGATATGGAGAAGAAAAGTTCGGGTACAGATTGTGGGATCCTGTAAAGAAAAAGGTCATTAGAAGCAGAGATATAATCTTCTGAGAAAGTAAAGTTGGCGCTGTAGATGATCAGTCAGAGAAGACAAAGAATGGTATAATCCCTAACCTTGTTACCATTACTTTTTCTTCTAACTATCCCAAAAGTGCAGAAAGTACGACCGACTAGGTTGCCGAGAAGAAGGAGCAACCTGATGAGGTTATTGAGCATAGGGAGCAACTTGATGATGATTTCGACCAAGTGGAGTACCCCACTCAAGAAGAAGAAGAACCTCAACCTCTGAGGAGATAAAAAAGGCCAAGGGTAGAGTCATGCAGGTACCCTTCCACAGAGTATGTCCTCATCAATGATGAGGGGGAGCAAGAAAGTCTTAAATAGGTGTTGTCCCATCTAGAAAAGAACCAGTGGATGAAAGCCATGCAAGAAGAGATGGCATCTCTACAGAAAAATGGCACGTACAAGCTGGTTGAACTTCTAAAAGGTAAAAGACTACTAAAATGTAAGTGGGTCTTTAAACTTAAGAAAGATGGAAATGGCAAGCTGGTCAGATACAAAGATCGATTGGTGGTTAAAGGCTTCAAACGGAGGAAAGACCTATTCTAATCCACGTGTATACTTCAAAAGATTTTCTAACAACAATTTTATTATTTTGTTGTTGTATGAGGATGGCATGTTAATTGTAGGAAAAGACATGGATTTGATAGCAAAGTTGAAGAGAGATTTGTCCAAGTCATTTGATATGAAGGACTTGGCCCCAACACAACAAATTCTGGGTATGAAGATAGTTCGAGAGCAAACAAGCAAAAAGTTGTGGCTGTCTCAGGAGAAGTACAGTGAACGTGTACTGGAACACTTCAACATGAAGAATGCTAAGTCAGTTAGCACACCTCTTGCTAGTCATCTGAAGTTAAGCAAGAAGATGTGTCCTACAACAATGGAGGAAAATGAAAGCATGACCAAAGTTCCTTATTCCTCTGCCGTCGGATGTTTGATGTATTCAATGGTATGCACTAGACCTGATATTGCTCACGCATTTGGTGTTGTAAGCAGGTTTCTTGGAAATCCTGGAAGAGAACATTGGGAAGCAGTCAAGTGGATACTTAGGTACCTGAGAGGTACCGCGGGAGATTGTTTGTGCTTTGGAGGATCTGATCCAATCTTGAAGGGCTATACAGATATTGAACATTGATAATAGAAAATCCACCACTGGATATTTGTTTACATTTTCAGGTGGAGCTATATCATGGCTGTCGAGGTTGCAGAAGTGTGTCATACTCTCTACAACTGAGGCGGAGTGTATTGCAGCTGCTAAAGCTGGCAAGGAGATGATATGGTTGAAACGGTTCCTTCAAGAGTTTGGATTGCATCAGAAGGAGTATCTCATCTATTGTGACAGTTAAAGTGCAATAGACCTTAGCAAAAACTCCATTTACCATGCAAGGACCAAACACATCGACGTGAGATATCACTGGATTCGAGAAATAGTAGAGAATGAATCTCTAAAACTCTTGAAGATTTCTACAAGTGAGAATCCCGTAGATATGCTGACCAAGGTGGTACCAAGAGACAAGTTCGAATTGTGCAAAGAACTTGTCGGCATGCACTCAAGATAGAAGTCTGGTGTTACCTCCTTCAGGTGAATGGGTATGGAGGGGGAGATTTGTGGGGTCCTTCCCCATAAATGAAAGAAAGAAAAAGAGGGAAAGAGGTCTATCCCCAAAAATGAAAGAAGAAAATGAAGGAGAAAATGTGAGATTCATTAGGATTCACTTGATTTGCAAATTTGCAAATTGTCAAAAATAATAGGTACTCAATACTATAAAAGGAGAGTTTCGACTCTCATTTCTACACACCAACAACGAGAGAAAGAAAGATTGAGGCATTACAGACATGGTATAAGAAAATAGTCTGTGAAAAAAATAGAAAGTGAGCGATATTGTAGTGGGTGGGAATATCAAAAGAGAATTATTTATTTTGAGTGTTGTGATATACGTGGCCTACTTTTAGCCATAGACTATAAGCCTTGTTGGCTTCTCTATGGTCTTTCATTGGTCACTTGTTGGACATTTTATGTCCATTCATTAAAGGCCTTGCAGGCCAATCATATTCCATACAATGACCATCTATTTTCTTATAAATAGGCTAGCAAATGTCCATATCAAATACACCTAAGTTTGAGACAAACGTCTCTTGCCTTTCCTTTCTTTCATTATAGAGGTTTTATAAGAGAGTTGAGTGTAAACACTTGTGTGAATCTTTTCTTTGGAGTGATCTTGCGAGGTTATTCTCTTGGGGTATTTGGAATTAATTAGAGTATTTACTCTAATTTTGTACTCTCTTTTGTACTCTTGTTGCTATAGTAAAATTGTTCCTCTCCGCTTGTGGACGTAGGTCACCTTGACCGAACCACGTTAAATTTGTGTCTTTTTTACCTTTTTTAATTGCTGTTATTATCAACTTGCATTGTCTTTGTTATTGTCATTATACCGTTGTTTGGCTAAATTACGCACTACCCGGGTTCCCGATCCTAACAAATTAGTATTAGAGCCAGATCTAACCGGGTTAGTTTAAATAGCCAAAATGACTCTAACAATATCTTATGTTGAGAAATTTGACCAAAGTGCAAACTTCAGAATGTGGCAATTAAAGATGGAAGCTATCCTAATTTAGGATGGCTTAGATTTGGCACTGCAGGGAAATAAAAAGATGCCGGATAAAATGACAGACGAGGAGTTTGCCGTCATAGACAAAAAGGCAAAAGCAGGTATTATTTTAAATATTTCAGATGAGGTTTTGCATGAAGTTGCAGCAGAAAGCTCAGCCAAAGGCATATGGGAAAAGCTTAAAACCATATATACGAAAAAAACAGTAGAAAACAGGCTTTACCTAAAGCAAAAACTCTACACTTTTCGTATGGCTGAAGGTACCTCTATACTTATACATCTTGATACTTTTGATTCTCTTCTTATGGATTTAAGTAACATAGATGCTGAAATCAAAGATGAGGATCAAGCTGTGTTATTTCTTGTTTTCTTACCCTAGTCGTTTAAACATATAAGATATACTATGCTTTATGGAAAGGATAATATCTCTTATAAAGATATCAAATCTATTTTGAAATCAAAAGAACAAATAGATAGAGATATTACTAGGGAAACTAGTGGGAACCAAGGGGAAGGCTTATTCATAAGAGGTAGATCCAATAAGAAAGATTCAAGTAGTGAGAAACCTAAATCAAGGTCAAAATCCAGATACAGAAAATGTCATGTGCAAATATTGTCATAAAAAATGTCACATTATTTCTGAATGCTTTAAATTGAAAGACAAAGAAGAGGATACAGAAAAGAAAAATGAGCACAAAAATACTGACATTGCCGAAGCAAGTGCAGCTGCTGATGAGACTGAGGGAACTATATTTTAGCAACTAATAATAGTTTCAAATCTAACAATGAGTGGATTTTAGATTCAGCTTGTTCTTATCATATGTGTCCCAATCGGGATTTATTTACCACCTATGAATCTATTGGAGGTGGAGTTGTCTTAATGGGCAACAATGCTGCCTGCAAATTTATTGGAAAAGGTACAGTCCGAATCAAAATGCACGATAGTGTGGTGAGAACTCTCACCGATGTTAGACATGTTCCTGACTTGAAAAATCTCATCTCTTTGGGCACTCTAGAATCTCTTGGGTGCAAGTACACAAGTGAAGGTGGAGTTCTGAAAGTTTCTCATGTTGCTCTTGTGATCATGAAAACACACAGATCTGATACGTTATATACTCTTTTGGGATCTACTGTTATAGGTGCTACTGCAGTTTCAATATCAGATAAATCAGATTCTGACATCACCAAATTGTGGCATATGCGATTGGGGCATATGAGTGAAAAAGGTCTTTCCATCCTCAGCAAAAGAGGTCTCGTATGTGGCCAAAGTACCGAAAATATGGAGTTCTGTGAACATTGTGTGTTCGGGAAGCAAAAAAAAGTAAGCTTCAAATCTCCAGCGATTCATAGAACAAAAGGTACTTTGGATTACATTCATTCAGATCTTTGGGGTCCTTCACGTACCCCATCAAAAGGTGGTTCCAGGTATATGTTAACTTTCATTGATGATTATTCAAGGAAAGTTTGGGTTTATTTCCTGAAAAATAAAAATAATTTTTTCTTAAATTTCAAACAATGGAAAGTTTTGATTAAGAAGCAAACAGGAAAACAGGTTAAGCGGCTTAGAACAAATAATGGCTTGGAATTTTGTAATGATGAATTTAACGAATTTTGCAAAAATGAAGGAATTTCTCGACATCGTACTGTGAGAATGACACCTCAGCAAAATGGTGTGGCAGAAAGGATGAATAGAACTCTTTTGGAAAGGGCTAGTTGGATGATATCAAATGCTGGGTTGACAAACGCCTTTTGGGCAAAAACTATCTCTACAACCTGTTATATTGTCAACCGAGCTCCTTCTGCACCTTTGGACTTTAAGACTCTAGAGGAAATATGGTCAGGTACTCCTGCTAATTATTCTGATTTAAATATATTTGGTTGCCCTGCATACATGCATGTAAATGAAGGAAAATTAGAGCCAAAGGGCTAAAAAGTGCATTTTCCTTGGGTATGCATCTGGGGTGAAAGGATACCGATTATGGTATCCTGATCCCACGACACCAAAATTTATAATTAGCATAGATGTAACCTTTGATGAATTCTCTATGTTACATTCTAGAAAAGAGTTTCTAGTTCTTGTAATACAGACAAAGGAAATAGTACATAGAAGTAGGTGGAGGTTGAGATTGGCATTCTTTCTGATCCAAGCTCATCAACTTTGGAGCAAAATATAGTTGAAACTGTTTTATAAGAGAGTTGAGTGTTGGGAAATACTTGTGTGAACCTTTTCTTTGGAGTGATCTTGTAAGGTTATTCTCTTGGGGTATTTGAGATTAATTAGAGTATTTACTCTAATTGTGTACTCTCTTTTGTACTCTTGTTGCTATAGTGAAATTGTTCCTCTCCGCTTGTGGACGTAGGTCACCTTGACCGAACCACGTTAAATTTGTGTCTTCTTTATCTTCTTTAATTGCCGTTATTATCAACTTGCATTATCTTTATTATTGTCATTATACCGTTGTTTGGCTAAATTTCGCACTATCCGGGTTCCCGATCCTAACAAGTGTTGTAGTGGACTTTGGAGTATTTTACTTGGACCTACAAAGTGTAAAATTCATTGCTATAGTGATATCAGTTGCTTGTCTCGAGGCCGTGATTTTTCCCTTATTCAAAAGGGTTTTCCACCACAGGCGTCGTGATGACACTTAGTCTCTAATACTAGGTAAGCCGATTACAATTACATTTCGAGTCATTTTTTTGAAACATATAATTTAATACAAGTGTCAAAATCAAAAGCGGAAACAATTATAACAACCTCCCAAGACTGGTAATACTGAGTCACGAACTCTATCTGAATACATGCAATGATCTCAAGGATCAAATGTTCGAATAAGAGTTGACAGTACAATAAAATTGAAAGACTCCAAGGGACTGCGACGACCAAGGAGCTCCACCTTGAATACTTGCGATCAACACACTAACTCTGCCCGAGTCTGATATCTCAAATACCTGGCTCTGTACAAAAATGTGCAGAAGTGTAGTATGAGTAATATAATTCTTTCAAGTAAATATCTTTCGAATATAATTCTTTCAAGTAAAAGTCACCACCTGAAACCTCATTTAACTTTCCTGGTGTGAGAAATATATTCGAGATATTACATCAAATGACACGGTAACACCTTCGTCCATTTATCTCATTAAATTCATAACTTTTCTGGTGTGAGGAATATATTCAACATATCGCATCGAATGGAACGGTGATACCTTCGTGCACTTGTCTTATTCTGACCCAATAAATATATGTAGATCAAATTAATTGACACGGCAACACCCTTCGTGCATTTATCTCTTTCTAACGGAGTATACATATAACAATACCAACTAGGTGAGAGAAATGACAATAATAGTAAAATAATAAAGTGGGAGGCACACAGGAAGCAACAACGACTACAAGTCACATAGAAAACATAGGTGCACAATAACAGCTCAAGATAAAGGCATGAATGTCTACACAACGAAAAGATATTACAATATAATGTATGTCTCTTGTCCTCGCCTGCACGGAAACACCCTTCGTGCCATGAACATATGATAATATAAAAATAATGGCACAGCATCACCCTTAGTGATTTTACTCTCATCCTCACATGATAATGTATATGAATGTCACGACCCGAAATTTCCCACCGACGGGACCGTGATAGCGCCTAACATTTCACTTGCTAGGCAAGCCAACGTTAGAGAATCATTAAACCAATTCCTTATTTCCATTCAGTAATTAACAATAATTTACTAAGATGAAATATAATAAGTGCGGAATATCATAAAAATTATATTAATTACTACCACCCGGATCTGGAGTCACAATTCACAAGCATTCTAGAATTTGCTACAAGTAATAGTCTGAAAGAAATACAACTGTCTGAATGAAAGAAACAGTAGAACATAAAAGATAGACGGGGACTTCAAGGTCTGTGAA
>AWOL01S0016421.1:0-49108 GCA_000715115.1 Nicotiana otophora | reverse complement strand
GGCATCATCCTTCGTGCATTAATATTCACAATATGGCACGGCATCACCCTTCATGCATTAACACTCACAATATGGCACGGCATCACCCTTCGTGTATTAACACTCACAATATAGCACGGCATCACCCTTCATGCATTAACACTCACAATGTGGCACGACATCACCCTTCGTGCATTAACACTCTCCCTTACCATAATGCAATGCATAAATAATAACATGGAGACAGAATAACAAGTACAAACCTTACTTCAACATTTGGTTCCATAATATCGATCTCAACTTTGAAATAAAAATTCAATTATCACCAGAAAATCCGTAAACATGATAAGACCGATAAATTGAACAACACTAGTGTAACACGTAGCAATTAGGCATAGGAATGAGACAATATGAGAAACAAAACAGAGAAACATGGAAAACAGGTAAATTGGCGGCGCATAAGTACTCGTCACCTCATATATACGCCGCTCACATGAAATTCACTTAGCAAGTAATCTAAGGTTCCTAATTCCCTCAAGGCCACTTAATTCTCAATCACAACTTTTTCTTTGGAATTCACCTCCAAACCACTCGTATCTATTCAAAAATGACTCAATAATATCAAATATTGCTAAAGGAATCAATTATATTGCATAAATTAAATTTCCCAAATTTTCCTCCAAAAAGTCAAAAAATCGACCCCGGGCCCGCTTGGTCAAAGCCCGAGGTTCAGACCAAAATTCATTTACCCATTCATCCCCAAGACTGAATATATAATTGGTTTTGGAATCCGACCTCGAATTGAGGTCTAAATCCCCAAATTTCCTAAATCCCTAGTTTCTATACTAACCCCTAATTCTACCATGAAAACTCTAGATTTTAGGTTGAAAATTCAAGAAATGTAATGGGTAATTGAAAGAAAATGGTTTAGAATCACTTACCAACACTTTGGGGAAGAAATGACTCTTGAAAAATCGCCTCACACCATTTGGTTTTTGAGAAAAATGAATTTTTGGCTAAATCCCGTGTTTGGATTCTGTTAAGTGCTGGGCGACAGTGTTCATCGCGTTCGCGAGAGCACTCGCGATCGCGAAGAGTATAGGCTGCCAAGCCTTTATGTTCGCGAGACAGTGCTCGTGTTCGCGTAGGCTACCCTTTCCTGGTCTTCGCGTTCGCGAGACAGTGTTCGCATTCGTGATGAAGAAAAGGCTGACTCCACCTCCCAGTGCCTAACACTACGCGTTCACGATGGGCTTGTCGCGTTCACGAAGGGTAACGCCCCCATCGCTTCGCGTTCGCAAACAAGCCTTCGCGTTCGCGAAGAAGAAATCCCTGCCTCATCAGTTTACTCTTCGCGTTCGCGAGAGGACCTTCGTGAACGTGAAGAAGGACATGCCAGAACCCAGACTCTATAGAAAAAACCAGATTTTTCCAAAGTCCAAAGCATCCTGTGGCCTATTCGAAACTCACCCGAGCCCTCGGGGCTCCAAACCAAACATGCACACAAGTCTAAAAATATCATACGGACCTGCTCGCGCGATCAAATCGCCAAAATAACACCCAGAACTCTAAATTTAGCACCAAATCAAATGAAATTTTCAAGAACACTTTTAAGTTACTATTTTCTCAACCGAAGGTCCGAATCATGTCAAATCAACTCCGTTTCTCACCAAATTTCNCAAATCAAACATGCACACAAGTCTAAAAATATCATACGGACCTGCTCGCGCGATCAAATCGCCAAAATAACACCCAGAACTCTAAATTTAGCACCAAATCAAATGAAATTTTCAAGAACACTTTTAAGTTACTATTTTCTCAACCGAAGGTCCGAATCATGTCAAATCAACTCCGTTTCTCACCAAATTTCACAGACAAGTATTAAATATCACAATGAACCTGTACCGGGCTCCGAAACCAAAATACGAACCCGGTACTAAGAATGCCAAACACCAATCAATTCTTAAAAACAAATAATTTCCAGACTTTTAATTTTCATAAGAAATTCATAACTTGAGCTAGGGACCTCCGAATTCGATTTCGGGCATACGCCCAGATCCCATAATTCGATACGGACCCACCGAGACTGTCAAAATATGAATCCGGACCCGTTTACCAAAAATGTTGACCGAAGTCAACTAAAATTAACTTTTAAGGCATAAATTCTTATTTTCATCAATTTTCAACATAAAAGCTTTTCGGAAACCTGCCCGGACTGCGCACACAAATCGAGGAGGGTAAAAATGAGATTTTTTAGGCTTAAGAGCGTAGATTTAAGTTTTAAAACATAAGATGACCCTTTTGGGTCATCACAATGAAATGGCACGGCATTATCCTTCGTGCATATTAATGTATATGAATGGTACGACATCACCCTTCGTGCTTTATACCTTTCCTCACATGATAATATATATGAAATGGTACGACATCACCCTTCATGCTTTACACTTTTTCTCACATGATAATGTATATGAAATGGCCCGACATTATCCTTCGTGCATATTAATGTATATGAATGGCACGACATCACCCTTCGTGCTTTACACTCTCCCTCACATGATAATGTATATGAAATGGCACGGCATCACCCTTCGTGCTTTATACTCTTCCTTACCAAGCACATGTATATCATTAACAAGCAAGGTAGGAAACATAAATAATATCAAGGAGAGTGTTTAAACGACAACAAAATACAAAAATGCATATCACAATTTGCCCACATGCCACAACAAAACCCAAAGATACAACAAAATCAATTAATTTCACAGCAAATAGCCCAAGGCTCCACACAACGTATATAAAACCTCCGAAACAACAACAGAGATGAAAAAGTAACTCACCATAGGACAACGCCTTCTTTAATCTAAATTTTTGATAAATATATATTAATGCCTCATTTTAAACTTATTTAATAATTATTTACAGATATTGAATCTATAATGAAATTATTTCCAAGAAAGGTCAACCCAACTAACCACGACATTTCACATAAAAATAAAAGTAAAAATCACACCAAATTATCATATAAAAACAACCTCGGCAAACAAGGAATGAGGGATGACAAATAAAGGATTTAATAAGTGCCAACAATATCTAATTTAATACATAAGGGCGTCTACGATTTTTACCCGATATAATTTGCACATATAAACCAAGTACGTACTCGTCACCTCGCGTACATGGTTTTCAATTACACAATTTCACAAATGGCATATACGACTCAATGCTTAAGAGGTAATTCCCTCACTTAAAGTTAGGCAAGATACTTACCTTTTGAAGTTATGCCGATATTTCAAAATAGCCTTCTTGCTTTAATTGACATCCAGACAGCTCAAATCCATCCAAATTGATTGTATAACTTCATTAAAATTCATCGAAAATAATTCCGTATAATAAAACGTCAACTTAAAATTTTGCATTAAAAAGTCAACCAAAAGTCAATGCGGGGCCCGCCTCTCGGAACCTGACAGAATGTTTACGAAATCTGAACACTCATTCCGATACGAGTTCAACCATACCAAATTTACCAAATTCCGATAACGATTCGACCTCCAAATCTTAAATTTTTATTTTTGAAAGAGTTTGCAAAAATCCCATTTTCTTCCAATTGATTCACTAATAAAAGATGAAAATAATCATGGAATTATGAAATATAATAAAAACCGAGTAGGAAACACTTACCCCAATCCATTTGGTGAAAATTCTCTCAAACATCGCCCAAATCCGAGTTACATAGCTCCAAAAATGTTGAAATGAGCTAAAAAAATAAAACTGCTCAATAACAACCCATTTCCCGTCACTAAAAGTCCATTTTCCGTCACTAAAGGTACGCACCAGAACCTGCTTGCACCAACAATTTAATATTTCACAAAAAAATCTCTAACTCCATCATACGAACTTTGCAAGTACAACTGAGACTTCTGTCACAAATGACAAAGTTAAAAATAAAAATTGGATAGTCGATTCTGGCGCAACCAATCATATGGTTCACACCAGATTCAAGCTTAATGAAAACTAACAAATTCTAAATTCTACATTCGATACCGAAACCTATCAAATCAATCCGGAATGATCCAAATTTTGCACACGAGACCTAAATGACATAATGGAGCTGTTCTAATTTTCAGAATTGAATTTTGACCCCGATATCAATAAAGTCAACTCCCGGTCAAACTTTCTAAAATTGTTCTATTTTCCAACTTTTGCCAAAATGCGTCAAATTGTCCTACAGACTTCCAAACCCAAATCCGGACATACGCCTAAGTTTGAAATTACCATACGAAGCTATTGACATCATCAAAATTCCATTCTGGAGTCGTTTACTCAAAAGTCAAACTCCGGTCAACTCTTTTCATTTAAGCTTCAAAAATAAGAATTGTTCTTTCAATTTAGTTCCGAATCTTCTGGAAATCAAACTCGATCACACATGTAAGTCATAATACACATTACAAAGATACTCGGGACCTTGAGTCACTGAACGGGACGTAAATTCTTTAAACAACAAGTCAGGTCATTACATAGAGGCCGAGAAAGGGTACATGCCACAGCTAAAGCATCTATCACAGCAGTAGTTGAGGAGCCGCCAGTAGCTTCGGTTGGGGGACAAGTACCAAAATCATCTATTGTTGCTCCCGGACTTCAGGATACCTAAGCATAGTTCCTAAACATGTTTGGTACATTAACTCAGGCGAGATTGATCTCCATTTTACTAAATATTTCACAGATTGGGGGATGAGTTCAGACTCCTACCGCTCGTACTCCAGAGCAGCGGGTTCACATTGGTTAGTTTTCAGGTGTGGTATCGCTATAACCCGTTATCCCGGTTTAGCCTGAGGTCAGGTCAAAGATGTCAGAAGAAGAACAAAAGAGACTTGAGAGATTTAAGAGGTATAGTCCACCTACCTTCAGTGACACAACTACCGAAGATGCCCAGGGATTTCTAGAAAAATGTCATTCTCTGCACCATTGGCATTGTGGAAATGAGCGGAGTTGCGTTTACTACATTTTAGCTATCAGGAGAAACGTATCAATGGTGACAAGTTTATGAAGAGGGTAGACCAGCCGATACAACACCACCAACTTGGGCTTAATTTTTAGATATGTTTTTGAAAGAGTTTGTCCCCAGACTCTCCGGGATGCGTGGCGTATGAGTTTGAACGGTTGCATAAGGGTACCATGACAATGTCAGAATATGCCATGAGGTTCAGTGAGTTTGCCCATCATGCACCTATTTTGGTTCCTACAGTCAGGGACCGAGTTCGCAGATTCATTGAAGGGCTCGATTATGATCTTAAAATATGCATGGCTTGAGAATTGCAGTCTGATACTCCATTTTAGCAAGTAGTAGAGATTGCCAAAATATTAGAACGTGTTAGGAATGAGGACATGAAGTCTAAGGAGGCCAAAAGGTTTCAAAATTATGGAGGATTCAGTGTATTCTACTCTACATCTAGCACTCATCATGGCGGAGGCTCGGGAAGTCGGTCATCCCAGTCTGCAATTTAGAGTACTCGTAGTGCTCTAATTAGTACTTTTAGTGCACTACTGACATAGGGTTCGTACAGTGGTTATTCCAGTTATTCGGCACATACTCAGTATGAGCAGTCGCGCCCGTAGAGGGGTTGTTATGAGTATGGTGATACTAGGCACATCATGAGAGATTGTCCCAGACTTGGGAGAGGTGGATTTCATCAGAACACTTAAGCTACATGCTCTATTCTAGTTACTACCCCACATGTACAACCAGTTAGGGGTGGAGGACAGGCAGGTAGAGGGCGCTCTCGAGGGGGAGGCCCAGCCTGTTGATATAATTTCTATGGTTTGGCTGAGGCCGCTATACCAGATGTTGTCGTTACTGGTATCATTTAATCATAATAGAGGAGCACTATTCTTATTTTGATTCCATCCCGATTATCGAGGTGAGATCTCCTTTCATGCTCCTTATACGGTGAGTTTGTGAATTTGTACTCCACTCACGTGTTTATCCACGTTGAGAGATTTGATGGTTTTAACCCGTGTCTATCATTTTTGTTTTGTACACTATTGAGGGCTACGAGGCTAAAAGTGACTTTCTGTTACTCACTACAGTGGGTTTTGATGTAATTTTGAGATAGTTTGGTTACAATTTGTGAATTCAATGCCCTACCGATATGGGGGTTCATTATGTGTTGCGAATTTGTTTTACTGAACCTATTAAAAGAAAGAAAAGAAATTGAAGGTTTCGGTTGTCATGATGTGCATAGTATTTTTGATTCAGATCTGAGGATGGGATCCTCGCGTTTTAATGAGATTTGATATGTTGAAATCGGGGCTATGTGCTGCGGTGGAAGTTATATCAGGATGAGATCCTTGTGGTTAAATTCATGTGTTTTAATTCTCCCTTGTGGAATTGATTTGTATTATAGTAAAGATAGGGAGGTATTCCTACTGGGCTTGTTTGATAATTTATTTGTGTGTTTATCTGCTCATGTTAGTCATAGTTTTGTTGTGCTTATTGTATTTTAGCCTATGAGGTGTGTGCCCAGATGGAGTTAAATGTGACTAGTTAATTCGGGTGAATAATTACGAGGTTTTCATGTTCCTCAAATCATTGTCAGTAGTGTGAAGGTTTGAAACTAGGCTTGAACTAAAATGAAATTTAATTGTCGGTGCTGAAATTGATTATGGGTAGCCATTGTGGCAAGAGTTATTATTATGGGCCTATGTATGATACGCTATGTGAATGTCACGCCCCAAAATCCATTAAAGGTCGCGATGACGCCTAACACCACTGTCAGGCAAGCCAACAATAATTGATTAACTTAATTACTCATTTTAGTATTTTTGAAAGCATAATTTCCTTCAATTAAATAATAAGAGATAAAATTTACAGAGTATATGGAAATGTTTTCACAACTACAATACTGAACAACCCATAAGTACCCCCAAAACCCAGTGTCACAAGTGCATGAGCATCAACGAGGAAGTAAAATAAAATACAACATCTGTCCGAAATATAAATCTAACAGGAAAAATATAAACAATTCTGAAGGAGACTCTGCTAGCTGCGGATCGTAACAAGGGATGCAGCTCACCGAAGTCCCCGCAATAACCGCGCCTCTGCGCTCACAAGGCCACTAGACATATATGTACATGCACAAAAATGTGCAGTAAGTGTAGTATGAGTACGTAAATCAACGCGTACTCAGTAAGTATCCAGTCTAACCTCGAAGAAGTAGTGGCGAGAGGTCGACTCCAACACTTACTATGGGCTAACAATAAAATACCGATGTTATAGTTAAGCATGGATTTTTTCACAATATAGCTGAAAACTCAAATAACCAGAAATAATAAACAATCCTCTTACTAATAGACATTACCGAACTTTAATTTCATTATTTAACAATTTATATCTCAAGCCAATGAAACAATGTCAAGTATTATTAATTCCAAGGAGTTATCATGCATAAGTCATGCCGAAGTCGTACGACCTGATCCAATATAAATATTTAAACTGTGCACTGCCGAGGGTCGAACGACGCAAACCATAGATGTAGCTATCTGCTACCAAGGCATTCGGTCCGCTCCACAAAAGAGAAAACATATTTAAAACAACCAATTCAAGATTTATTAAGAGGCAATTATTCAAGGAAATACCAATTCTCATTAACGGTCAAGAAAATGAAGTTTAACATTTTACAATTTCTTTACCACGTTTCAGTATGATTTAAGCAATTAAATTAACAAGTAGGTTGCAAACATCGCAAGTATAACATGATTTGGGTCCTAGACTACCCGAACATAAGCATAATAATAGCTACACACGGACTCTCGTCACCTTGTGCGTACGTAGCCCCCACCCCTCACAAATAGAAGCACATGTTAAATCGATTCACCTATGGGGTTAATTCCCTCTTACAAGGTTAGAAATGAGACTTACTTCGCTCCGAAGTTCCATAACCGGCTCCAAAGCCTTTCCAACAACTCAAACCGATGCCTATCACTCCAAAACAAGTCAATAAATGTGAAAATCCATACATATGTACTCTAATACTCATTATAATTCAATTTATAACAATTTCCAACTCCGCTCGAAAAGTCGATAAACATACCCTCGGGCCCACATGCCCGGGTTCCAAAATGTTTGGAGATAATCATTACCCATAACACTACGAACTCAAATATACGATTTAATACCAATTCCATGCCCAAATTTGCAGTCAAAATTCAAACATATAAATTTCTAGGTGTCTTCCAAAATTCCCAAATTTCCACTAGTTTTCATGCTAAAATCTATATATAATCCAAGTATTTAACTCAAAATAAGAAGAAGTCACTTACACCATAATAGAGGATGAAGATGGCACTCCAAACCTGCTCCAAAATCGGCTCCCATGGACGAAAAATGGGGTGAAATTGAGCCAAAATTCTGATTTAAAGACCACACTGCCTAGCCACGACTTCCGCTTCTGCGGTGAGAAGGTCGCTTCTGCGGCTCCAAGTCTCGCACGTGCGAGACACCACGCCAAGGTCGTTGTCCACTTCTTCAGCGAGATGACTGCATCTGCGGTCTAAGCTCTGCCCAACGAAAAATCTGCATCTGCACCCCCCCTTGGACGCTTCTGCGGCTCTGCACTTGTGGCCAAAACCTCGTAGGTATAGTTACACTAGAAGACAGATGCTTAAGCTTTCCTTCCAAGTCCAAACTCGATCCGTTAACCATCCGGAATCCACCCGAGGCCCTCGGGACCTCAACCAAATATACCAACACATCCCAAAACACATTACAAACTTAGTTGAGGCCTCAAATCATGCCAAACAATATCGAAACTACGAATCACCCTCCAATTCAAACTTAATGAACTTTGAAACTTCAAAGTTCTACAATCGATGCCGAAACCTATCAAATCACGTCCGATTGACCTAAGATTTTGCACACAAGTCATAATTTACATTACGGACCTACTCCAACTTCCGCAATCGGAATCCGACCCCGATATCAAAAAGTCCACTCCCGGTCAAACTTTCCCAAAAACCTTCAAATTCCCAGCTTTCGCCAAATGACCCCAAAATGACCTACAGACCTCCAAATCCACTTCCGGACGCGCTCCTAAGGCTAGAGTCATCATACAGAGCTATTCCCAGACTTGAAATCCCAAACGGACATCGATAGCATTGAAATGCACTTCAACCCGAATTTATGAAATTCTTCCAAATGCCAACTTTCCACAATAGGCGCTGAAACGCTCCCGGGTCATCCAGAACCCGATCCGTACATACGCCCAAGTCCAAAATCATCATACGAAACTATTGGAATCCTTAAATCTCGATTCCTAGGTCGTTTACTCAAAAATCAACCCTTAGCCAACTCCTCCAACTTAAATCTTCTGAAATTAGAATTCTTCTCTCCAAATCAACTCCGAACTTCCTAAATTTCAATTCCGACCACACGTGCAAGTCACCCCTAAAGTGAAGCTACTCATGGCCTCAAACTTCCGAATGACACGCTAGATATCAAAACGACCGATCGGGTTGTTACAGTGAATATGCCGAACGAGTGTAGGCACGAGTTGCTACAGCCGGTTGAGTCTAATACCATATGTCGATGTGAAAAATCAGGTCTTTTTGAAAATGATTAAAGTGTAAGAAATTTGGTTTTAAGGCTTGTAAGTGTAAACATGAGAAATAATCTCAACTGAGATGGCGTGTCGGACTTATGACGATTACGGTGACGTAGGATTCACCCGCGAATATATGTATAACAAATGCACTCAGTAAATTAAAGTCCTCAGAATAATTCTTGGCACGTTGAGAACGAATGTATATTTAAGAGGGGGAGAATGTAATGATCCGACTTGTCGTTCTGAGAATTTACATCATATTCAATGACTTATGGTCTCGAGCAGCTTCGTAATATGTGCTATGACTTGCGTACAAGGTCGAGTTTGGTTTTTGGAAGGTTCAGAATTAAATTGAAAGAACAATTCTTACTTTTGAAGCTTAAATGAAAAGAGTTGACCGAAGTTTGACTTTTGAGCAAACGACTCCGGGATGAAATTTTGGTTCCGAAAATTGGAATAGGTCTGTGGTGTCATTTTTGACTTGTGTGCAAAATTTGAAGTCAATTAGAATTGGTTTGGTATGAATCGGCATTAGTTTTGGAATTTAGAAGTTCATAAGTTTCTTAGGCTTAAATCGATGCGCAATTTGTGATTCTAGTGTTGTTGGAGGATGTGAGGCCCCTTGAATTTCCTATTAGTCCGAGGCCATAAGCACGCTCACAAGTCGCTTAAGTGTCGTCTTGTCTTTCCATGAGAGGTTAAGGACTGGAACAACTTAGATGATCATGATAATAAGTGTAAGAGGTGTATTGGATGTTGTTAGGGTCTAAGAAGATCCCAAGAACTAAGCCAAGCTGAGAGTTATCCAATGGGCTAAAGTTTCAAATAAATTCACACAAGATACAACTTCAAATGCATGCAACTACTAAACTATAAAGCCTTAGGCAGTGATATACCTACCAAATTAAATCCCTTTGAGTCTAGTTTCCAACACATCAAACCTTTTGTTATTTGGATATGTATACAGAAAGTTATGACCATTTTACTGAACCTATGCCATATGCGCGCCCAGATGCGCGGCCACGCACAGAAGATGTGTTTTAGCCTTGTGTGTTCGTCAGATGCGCGGCCGCGCACGTAGGAGCCCTATAAATATCCCTAAGGCTGGGGGAGAGAGAGAGGCGCTAAGTCATTTCTTCAAGATTAGGGCTTTCTCCCCATCACCCATCCGGCCAAGGCTTCCAATACACACCTAAGGCGAGTTATTAAGTGTGTTTTTATGATGATTTCACTTCTTAATCATTAGTTACAATAAGGTTTTGACTGGATTCCATATGATTTCTTCAAAATTTCAAGAACACCCCAAAAGTTGTCTTTCAAGATTTGGTCTACAAGAGGTATGTCTACTATCTCTAACTAATTCATGGTGATTATTTATGTACAAAAGATGTGTTAGGACTTATGGTCCTAACATATGGTATATATGGTTGAGGTCCCGAGGGGCTCGGGTGAGTTTCGAGGTGATTTGGACCATTTCTAGGCCATTTTTAATTGTTGGTTTTTGTCTACAGAGGTGTGCATCGCGATCACGGACATTTGGTCGTGTTCGAGAAGATCAAACAAAAGTTTGGGGCCTTGTGAATCGCGATCGTGGAAGCTCTTTCGCGATCGCATAGAACAAAATCTCTGCTGCACTAACCCGACTTTGGAAGCTTATATCTCACAATCTATAAGGAAATTGGAGATGATCCAAAAATAAAAGTTGTATTTGTTGATGTCTAGTTTTCAGAAAGTCAAACCATTTTTCATTTGGAGTTTTGTACAAAATGTTATGACCATTACACTAGAGGCTGTCTGGAAGAGTTGGGGAGTTTGTTCTTCGCGATCACGAAGGGCAATTTTGGGGCTGGAAAATTTTGTGCTTCGCGATCGCGAAGAGTAAATGCCTGGCAAAAGCTATATTTTGAGGTTTCGGCCATTTTAACACATTTGGAGTTATGGAGTTCGGATTGAAGCGATTTTTGAGGCGATTTTTACCATATGGATTGGGGTAAGTGATTCTAACTCGGTTTTGATTAAATTACATGAATATATTGTTGTTTCCATCATTAAATTAGTGTTTTGGTTTGAAAATAGTACAAAATTTAATAGACTTTAATTGAGGCTTTGAAGGACGAGTTGTGGTCGAATTTGAATAATTTTGGTATGGTTGGACTCGTGGTTGAATGGGTTGTCGGATTTTGTGAGTTTTGTCGAATTCCGAGACGTGGGCCCCACTGGCAATTTTTGAGTGTAATTTCGGATTTTGTGGGAAAATTAGTAATGCCATATGGAATTAATTACTATTATTTGTGTTGACTGAATCGAATTAATTGTGACTAGATTTGAGCCATTCCGAAGTTGATACGCACAGAATGGAATTTCTGGAGCATTGTTTAGCTTGCTCGATATTGGACTCGGCTTGTTCGAGGTAAGTAACACTTCTAAACTTTGAGCTGAGGGTATGAACCCTGATTATACGCGTTATGTATTTGGTGTCGAGGTGACGCACATGCTAAGGTGACGGGCGTGTGGGCGTGCACCATGTGAATTGTGACTCGGTTATTTCTGTGGTACTGTGTAGTTACCTAATCTTATTTGTATCTATGAAATCCCTACGTGCTAGAGTAACTGAGTTGTGATTCATGTTAGAAACCATGTCTAGACTACATGCTTATTCTGTTGGAACCCACTAAGGTCATTAGTGCTGTTGAGTTATTTTCTTACATTGCAATTTGATACTCAGTCATGTTTATTCATTTCATATCATATCTCAGTCTCTGTTGCTATATATTGACACATTATATCATCATTGTTGGGCTAGTTTCATGGCATTTTAGGCCCGAGAGACTGGAGAGATTGATGACTGAGTGAGGCTGAGGGCCTGATTGTGAAGTTATTGATACTATGGCACGTGGGTTGTCCGTGCAGATCCATATATTTATACTATGACACGTGAGTTGTCCGTGCAGCATGTGAGTTGTAAGTGCGGATCCAGATATTTATACTATAACACGTGAATTGTCCGTGCAGTTTATAACGCTTGGGCTGAAGGAGCCCCTCTGGAGTCTGCACACACCCCCAGTGAGCCCAGGTACCTATTGAGTGCAAGTGTGAGTGTCGAGCGCGAGTGCTGAGTGATTGGGAGGATTGATACTCTGAGAGTATGCATATGGTTTCATCTCTGAGATACATTGCATTTGACATGCACACTTGACATATAGTCTTAGAGATGCATTTTTTCTCATGCTGTATGATATTGCGTCATTCATGATTTCACATGCATAGTGACATGTAGGCATAGATATGCACTTTTCTCATGCTATCTAAAAAACTGAAACATCTTAAGTATTGTTGAAAGGTTTTGGGAAAAGTTACAATTTTACAAACCTACTCATATTTCGGTGATTTCGGCAAAGGATTTGAGTTTTACTATATACTTGAAAAGAAGCATTTATTTTTCGGAATTTTATACGAGCTGAGCATTTATTCATTGAGATATCTCTTGCACCATCTTTATTATATTGTTATGATCTGTTGCTGGTTGTTGGAGTTGGACTCTGACCCTTGTCCCAACTTGTCACTACTTTCAACATAAGGTTAGGTTTGTTACTTATTGAGTACATGAGGTCGGTTGTACTAATACTACACTTCTGCACCTTGTGTGCAGATGCTGGATGCTGATGTTGCTGTGATCGACGGGAGCTAGATTTGAAGACGTACCCGTGTTCCGGTTGTAGCTGCCTCTTGTTCATGGTAGCCTTAGATTTATAAAAAAATCTGTTTATGTACATTTTAGACAGATGATGTATTGTAAATTCTAATTTTAGAAGTTCATGATTTGTACTACCAATCCTTGAGGAGTGTAATAAAGTCAGTTAAATATTAATTAAATCTGGCTATTGTTATTTGGTATACCTAGCGGGTGAGATTAGGTGCCATCACGACTAGTTGGATTTTGGATCGTGACATTCTCCTCCACCAATAATGTTGCCGCAAATCTTGCTACATTTTGGCAGCACCTGGATGAATAGAATACTGGGAACTGTGGGCCTCCTCAAGAATTAATTCATGAAGCCCATCCATATTATGCACACAAATATGACCATGCATCCGCAAAACTCCATCATCTCCCACAGCAACCTGCTTGGCACCACCGTGCCGCACCGAGTCCTTAAGGACAAGCAAATGAGGATTGTCATATTGTCTCTCTCTGATATGCTCATACAAGGAAGACCGAGCAACTATGCAAGCTAGAATCCGACTAGACTCCGAAACATCTAACCTCACAAACTGATTGGCCAAAGTATGAACATATGCAGCTAACGGTTTCTCACCAACCAGAATATACGCAAGGCTACCCATACTCACAGCCTTTCTACTCAAAGCATTGGACACAACATTGGCCTTTCCTGGATAATACAAAATGGTGATATCATAGTCTTTCAACAACTCCAACCACCTTCTCTGCCTCAAATTGAGATCTTTTTGTTTGAATAGATACTGTAGACTACGATGATCAGTGAATACCTCACACGAGACACCGTAAAGGTAATGTCTTCAAATCTTCAGCGCATGAACAATGGCTGCCAATTCTACGGTATGAACAGGGTAATTTTTCTCATGAACTTTCAACTGTCGTGACATATGCAGTCACTCTGCCATTTTGCATTAATACTGCACCAAGCCCAATGCGAGATGCATCACAATACACCGTATAAGATCCTGAACCTGTGGGTAATACTAACACTAGTGCCGTAGTCAAAGCAGTCGTGAGCTTCTGAAAGCTCAACTCACACTCGTCTGACCATCTGAATGGGGCACCCTTCTGGGTCAATTTGGTCAGTGAGGATGCTATGGATGAAAACCCCTCCACAAACTGGCGATAATAACCTGCCAAACCCAGTTAATTCCGCATCTCTGAAGCTGATGTAGGTCTAGGCCAATTCTGAACTGCCTCAATCTTTTTAGGATCCACTTTTATGTCTTCTGCTGATACAACATGCCCTAAAAGGCAATTGAGTCTAACCAAAATTCACATTTCGAAAATTTGGCACAATCCGAAGACGCTGCTCTTGCTCCTCTCGACTGCTGGAGTAAATCAAGATATCATCAATGAATACCACCACAAACGAATCCAAATAGGGCTTGAATACCCGGTTCATCAAATCCATAAATGCTGTTGGGGCATTTGTCCACCCAAATGACATCACTAGGAAGTCGTAATGCCCATACGGAGTCTGAAAAGCTGTCTTAGGGATATCAGATTCCCTAATCTTCAACTGATGGTAACCAGACCTCAAGTCAATCTTTGAAAATACCTCGGCACCCTGAAGCTGATCGAACAAGTCATCAATTCTTGGCAACGGATACTTGTTCTTGATAGTAGCCTTATTCAACTGCCAATAATCTATATACATCCGCATTGAACCATCCTTCTTCTTTACAAATAACACTAGTGCACCCCAGTGCGAGATGCTAGGTCTAATGAACCCATGGTCAAGTAAGTCTTGTAACTGCTTCTTCAATTCTTTTAGCTCCGGCGGGGCCATACGGTATGGTGGAATAAAAATGGGATGGGTGCCCGGAGCCAAATAAATACAGAAGTCAATATCTCTGTCGGGTGGCATCCCCGACAAATCTGCAGGAAATACATTTGGAAACTCATGGACAACTGGGACTGAATCCATGGAGGTAACATCCTCACTTGGATCGCGAATATGAGCTAGATAAGCTAGACAACCCTTCTCAACCATACGCCGGGCCTTCATACAAGAGATAACCCTGCTAGTAGAATGGCCAGGAATCCCTTTCCATTCTAATTGAGGTAACCTCGGTATGGCTAAGGTCATTGTTTTAGCGTGACAATCCAATATATCATGATAAGGTGACAGCCAGTCCATTCCCAATATAACATCAAAATCTACCATATCAAGAACTAGGAGATCCATGCTGGTTTCAAGACTCCCAATAGTAACCACACACGAATGATAGACATGATATACCAAAACAGAATCTCCCACCGGTGTGGACACACACACAGAAGCACTTAGATAATTACGAGGCACAACCAAATATGAAGCAAAGTAGTAGAACACATAGGAATAAGTAGATCCTGGATCAAATAGAACTGAAGCATCTCTATGGCAAACTGGAAAAATACATGTGATCAAGGCATCAGATGACTCGGCCTCAGGCCTAGCTGGAAAAGCATAAAATAGGGGCTGGGCCCCACCACTCTGAACCGCGCCCCTGGGAGGGCCTCTAACTTGCTGGCCTCCTCCTCTAATGGCCTAGCCTCCACCTCTAGTTGTCTGACCCTTGCCCCTAGCTGGCTGGGCGGGTGGCGGAGCAACCGATGCCGGTATGATAGCACGAGAATCGTGTTGAGATCTGTTACTCGACAACCTGGGGCAATATTTCTTGATGTGACCAATGTTCCCACACTCGTAACACCCATCCTGCTGTTATGGCTGTTGAAGCTGAAGCTGACCCGAACAAGTCGGATAACCGCTGTAGTGACTCTGGAGCGGTGGTGCACTGATAGGAGCTGCATGTGCACTAAATATTGGCTGCCCAGAGTAAGGCATAATAGGACTGTGACTCCCCGAAGCATCGTGAGATGCCTGAAGTGCTGAATAAAATGGTCTGGGAGGATGGCCCCTACCATAAGTACCCCTGCCTCCAGATGAGGCACCTCTGAAATTACCTGAATGACGGGGCCTCTTATCTGACACTGGCCGTCTCTCCTGAGCACGAACTAACTCGATCCGCCTAGCAATATTCACAACTGGGTGGAAGGAAATATCACTCACTGGCTCCTTGGCCATCTGAAGCCTGATAGTATAAGTGAGTCCATCAATGAATCTCCTTACTCTCTCCTTTTCAGTAGGAAGCAAGATGATGGCATGCCGTGCTAAGTCCACAAATCGGGTCTTATACTGGTTAACAATCATACTACCCTGCTGAAGACACTCAAACTGCCTGCGGTATTCCTCTCTCAGTGTAATAGGAATAAATTTCTCCAGAAATAGCTGTGAGAACTGTTCCCAGATAAGTGGAGGTGAATTCCCTGGTCTAGCAAGTACATAATCTCTCCACCACCTCTTGGCAAAACCAGTCATCTGAAACACAGCAAAATCGACCCCGTTACTTTCAACTATTCCTATGTTTCGCAGCACCTTATGGCAGCGGTCAAGATAATCTTGTGGGTCCTCAGTAGGTGTACCGCTGAAGTGAACTGGAAAGAGCTTAGTAAACTTTTCCAATCTCAATAAGGCCTCAGAAGACATGGCGAGCCTATCACCGGCCTGTGCCGCAACAACTGGCTGAACTGCCCCAATTGGCGGGACTACTGGAGCCTGATACTGGGGAGCCATCTGCTCCGGAGCGGGAGTAGTGGGAGTTTGTGCTCCTCCTCTAGCCCGTGAGATGGCTGGTGCCACTAGAAATGTACCATTCTGGGCTACACCCTCCATTAGGCTCACCAAACGGACTAGAGCGTCTTGAAGTACAAGAGTAGCTATGAATACTTCCGGGACCTGAACTGGTCCAACAGGTACAGTCTGAGCTGGAACCTCCGCTCCTAAATCTACCTGAGGTTCTACAACAGGTGTTGTTGCTCGAGCTCTAGACTGAGCTCTACTTCTGCCTCTACCTCGGCCTCTGGCACGACCTCGGCCTCGGCCTCTACCCCTGGTCATAGATGCCACCGGGGGATCTGGCCCTTGTTTGTCGGCAGATGTATTACGCATTCTCGCCATCTGCGAGAGAATACGAATAGAATGGTTCAATCATCGATGATAGAATAAAATCGCATGACAGAATAAGAAAGAAGTGATATTGTTCTTAAACTTCATTGCCTCTGAGAGATAAGTACATACGTCTTCGTACCGATCCTTCAGACTCTACTAAGCTTGCTCGTGACTCGTGAGACCTAAGTAACCTAGTGCTCTAATACCAACTTGTCACGACCCGAAATTCCCACCTTTGGGACCGTGATGGCGCCTAACATTTCACTTGCTAGGCAAGCCAACGTTAGAATAATTTTAATCATTTTTAACAATTCATCTTAAATAAATAGTAAAGAAACCAACAACCGGAATAATATCTGAATTAAAATGAACAAGCCAAAATAATAACGATGTCTAAATACCATCCCAAAACTGGAGTCACAAGTGGACGAGCTTCTAGAATAATACAAACAAGGGTCTGAATAAAAAAAAGTTGACTGAAAGAAAGCACACAACCAAGATAAAATACAAGGGGACTTCAGAGTTGCGAACGCCGTGCAGCAATACCTTAAGTCTCCTCTGATAGCTGAATCCGAGCAAATTTATAGTACGCCGCTGGGACCAACTTTGGTATCTGCAGAAGAAGTGTAAAGTGTAGTATAAGTACAACCGACCTCATGTACTCCGTAAGTGCCGAGCCTAACCTCGATGAAATAGTGACGAGGCTAAGGCAAGTCGCTTATATTAACTTGTACATAATAATAATGATAATAACAGGAATAGAGATAAGACAGGTAAATCGTATCAATAATTAAAGTCAATTCAGCAGTCATAATCCTTCAATTAATTTCCATTGCAGCGTGCAACCCGCTTCAATAATATAAACTTATAATAAAATCCGTCGCGGCGTGCAACCCGATCCAACTATATAATATTTCAATTAAATCCTTTTGCGGCGTGCAACCCGCTCAACAATATAAACTTTCAATTAAATCCTGTTGAGGCGTGCAACCCGTTCCAACAATATAAACTTTCAATTAAATTCCGTTGCGGTGTGTAACCCGCTCCAACAATACAAACTTAAATTAAATCCGTTGCGGCGTGCAACCCAATCCAACCATATAATTTAACAACACTTAAATGTAAAACTACTCCAATAAATACCACATTTAATAAGAAATTATTAGGTAACAAAGCATAAAATAATTATGATTTATTTTAGAAAACAAGTAATGACAAGTAGCAATTAATTATGAAAATCAGGGAGAGAATAGGCGATTTAATATTTAATATGCTAAATGTCAAATAGCAATTAAGACACATAAGTCAAATAAGCATGTAGCAATTATAGCATGAATTTCAGACATAATATTGGACAAGGAATATGAGAGAAATAATTAATACAATAATTAATTTATAATTTAAAATAATTTATGATTTTTAGATAAATATGCAAACAATCAATTTGACGACGTATAGGCACTCGTCACCTCGCCTATACGTCGTTACACATGAAATGCACGTAGCAAATAATTCAAGGGTTATATTCCCTCAAGTCAAGGTTAACCACGGCACTTACCTTGATTTAAAATTTCAATTGATCACTCGATCACGGCTTTTCCTTTCGAATTATTCTCCAAACCAATCAAACCTAACAAATTATTTACCAACAATTCAATTTGAGCTTTAGAAATTATTCACAATTCAAAACAGACTTAATTTAAGTCATTTTCGGAAAAGTCATTATGGGCCCCACTTTTCAGAACCCGACGAAAAATCACGAAATCCGTACACCTGTTCCGATACGAGTTCAACCATACTAAAATTATCGAATTCTGACATCGGATTGTCTTTCAAATCCAATATTTTTGTTTTTTTGGAAAGTTTTACAAAAACTCCAATTTCTTCCATCTAAATCCGAAATAAACGATGAATATAAACCTGGATTTATGAAATATAATCACTTTCGGATATAGAACACTTACCCATGTCGAAGTCGTGAAAAACCCCTTTGGAATCGCACAAATCCGAGACTCAAAACTAAAAAATGAGCAAAAATGGCTAACATCTGATTTTTATGTATTCTGTCTAGCATTTTCACATCTGCGAACAAATTTCCGCATCTGTGGACTCGCATTTGTGAGACAAGGCTCGCATTTGCGGAACAGGGCAGCCAAGAAGAGGGCCGCATCTACGGACCTTCACGTCGCAGAAGCGACTGCGCAAATGCGCGAAGGGAACCGTAGAAGGGTGAAAGATCGCATCTGCGATCATGGCACAGCAGAAGCGGGCATCACACGTGCATCCCTTCTGTGAAGCTTTTCCCCTGGCCTCAAAGTCACATAAGCAACACTGTCTCCGCAGAAGCGATCTCGCACCTACGACCAAAATTGCGCAAGTGCGACATACTAGAACCAGACCTATGTTCTTGAACAAAAATGGTCTGAAACTCGTCTGAAACTCACCCGAGCCCCTCGGGACCTCGTCCGCATATTCCAACAAGTCCCGTAACATGATATGGACTTACTCGGGGTCTCAAATCACGTCAATTAACATCGAAATTACAATTCACACCTTGATTCAGACCTATGAGCTTATGAAATATTCACTTTACAAAACCCGTGCCGAAACGTATTAAATGAATCCGAAATGATTTCAAATTTGGCGCACAAGTCATAAATGATATAACAGAGCTATTCCAACTTTGGAAATCTCAATCCGAGTCCGATATCGATAAAGTCAAATTCACGGTAAAATTTGGGAATCTTTAAGCTTTCAAACTTCTAATTTTCAATAAATGGCGATAAATCGAGCTAGGGACCTCCAAATTAAATTTCGGGCATACGCCCAAGTCCCAAATTATGATACAGACCTACTGGAACTGTCAGAACACTGATCCGGGTGGGTTTACTCCAAATGTTGACCGAAGTCAACTTAAGTCAGTTTTAAAGCACAATTCATATTTTTATTAATTTTTCACATAAAGACTTCCCAAAAACTTATACGGACTGCGCACGCAAGTCAAAAAAAGATGAATGGTACTATTTGAGGTCTCAGAAAATATAGGTGAATAATAAATTTAAAGATGACCTATCGGCTCATCACACAACTCTACCTTGAATCCTTGCGATCAACATACTAACTCTGCCCGAATACGATATCTCCGATACCTAGCTCTGCACAATGTGGAGAAGTGTAGTATGAGTACACCATAGTCGGTACCCAGTAAGTATCAAGACTAACCTCGGTGGAGTAGTGACGAGGTACAGTCAAGACAATCACTAGTCAAATAACCTGTGCAACATAACATACAAAAATAATAGAAAACAAATAACAGTGATAATAACAATAACCAACTAATGATATAAACAACAAGGCAGCAAGAACACCATAAATATTGCTCACACGAATAATAAAGACAAGTGCAACCAATTAATCAAGTCCTTCAAAATATACATCTTTTATCTATAAGTTTTTCAAATAAAAATCTTTAGAATGTAATCCTTTCAATTTAATATATCCCTAATATACTTCCTCCAAATAAATATCTTACGAATGTAAATCTCTCAAGCAAATGCCTCCCAATATATTTCTTTCAAATAAATATCTTTCGAATATAATTCTTTTAAATAAAAACCTTTCGAATATAATATCTTTTAAATAAAACCTTTCAAATATAAATATTTCAAATAAAAACCTTTCGAATACAATTCTTTCAAATAAAAACCTTTCGAATATAATTCTTTTAAATAAAACCTTTCAAATAAAATCACCAGTTGACACCTCACCTCAAAATCCTAAAAATCTCGGGTCTCAGCCCACTTTCATATCTCATGGTACCTTGTGCCCATATATCTATCACAATCGCACAGACAATTTACAAAGTAGAAGACAAAATAATATAATGAAATGACTGATAAGTGAACAAATGAGAATTTACAGAAAGACAACAACACAACAAATAGAGGTAAATAACAGGGGCGCTCCCGAGGAATCGCTTCGTAAACCCAAATGTAACTGCTCAATTGGGGGATCTCCCGAGATACCGTCTCGTAGTCCCAAAATAAATATGCAAGACAGAGGGATCCCCCGAAGTACCGGCTCGTAGTCCCAAAGTAAATATGCAAGAAGGGGGATCTCCTGAGGTACCGTCTCGTAGTCCCAAAGTAAATATGCAAGACAGGGGGATTTCCCGAGGTACCGCCTCATAGTCCCAAAGTAAATATGCAAGACATGAGGATCTCCCGAGGTACCGCCTCGTAGTCCCAAAGTAAATATGCAAAAGCAAAGACAGAAGAATAACTCAGCAAGAACAACCTCTTCTTAAATCCAAATTTCTGATAAATATATTAACGTCTCCATTTAAACTTATTTACTTAATTATTTGTAGATGAAAAATTTATAATGTGATTATTTTCAAGAAATATCAAATAAACAAACACACAGAATTCACATAAAAATGTAAGTGGCAATCACACTAAATTATCATATAAATTACAAACTAGACAAACAAGGAATGAGACATGAAAATAAAGGTTTTAATAAGTACCAACAATTTCCTATTTAATACTTAATGGTATCTACGAATTTTACATTACACAAATGGCACATACAACTCAATGCCTAAGGGGTAATTCCCCCACTCAAGGTTAGGCAAGATACTTACCTTTTTGAAGTTAAGCCAATATTTCAAAATAGCTTTCTTGCTTGAATTGATCTCCGGACAGCTCAAATCTATACAAATTAATTGTATAACTTCATTAAAATTCATCGGAAACAATTCCAGATAATATAATGTCAATTTAAAAATTCACATAAAAAAGTCAACCAAAAGTCAATGCGGGGCCCGCCACTCGGAACCCGGCAGAATTTTTACGAAATTCAAACACCCATTTTGATACGATTTCAACCATGCCAAATTTACCAAATTCCGATAACGAATCGACCTTCAAATCTTAAATTTTCGTTTTTGAAAGATTTTGCAAAAATTCCATTTTCTTCCCATTGATTCACTAATAAAAGATGAAAATAATCATGGAATCATAAAATATAATGAAAATCGAGTAGGAAACACTTACCCCAATCCATTTGGTGAAAATCCTCTCAGAAATCGCCCAAATCCGAGTTCCCTAGCTCCAAAAATGTTGAAATGAACTAAAAAACAAAACTGCTCAATAAAAACCTATTTCCCGTCACTAAAAGTCCATTGCCCGTAATTAAATATCACAAATAATAATACGAACCTAGTCGTTCAATCGAAACTCAATTCGGAGCTCATTTGCTCAATGCGATACCAATTTCGCTCGTTAAACAATTAACTCATGTTTTGCGCAAAAAACCCAATTGCGACTTGATGAAATCTGACCAAACATTCCAGATCATTCCTATAATTTATTATCAAACTCCCGGAAGTCTCAAAATTGAATTTCGATCTCTAGAACTAAAAATGGACCTTTGGATCATTACATGCATATGCTCAAAACACCAAACTCTTCCAAAAACTCTTCCAAAACTCATCCGAGCCCCATGGGACCCATACCAAATATACTAACAAGTCCCATAACATGACACGAACTTTGTCAATGCCTCAAATTACATTAAACAACACTAAAACATGAATCGCACCACAATTCAAGCTTAAAGAAAACTAACGAATTCCAAATTCTATATTCGATGTCGAAGCCTATCAAATCAATCCAGAATGACCCCAAATTTTGCACACGAGTCCTAAATGACATAATGGAGCTATTCCAATGCTTGGAATCAAATGTCGACCCCAATATCAATAAAGTCAACTCCCGGTCAAACTTTCTAAAAATCTTCCATTTTCCAACTTTCACCAAAATGCGTCAAATTGTCCTATGGACTTCCAAATCCAAATACGGACATACGCCTAAGTCCGAAATCACCATACGAAGCTATTCACATTATCAAAATTCCATTTCGGAGTCGTTTACTCAAAAGTCAAACTCCGGTCAACTCTTTTTATTTAAGCTTCAAAAATAAGAATTGTACTTTCAATTTATTTCCGAATCTTCCGGAAATCAAACTCGATCACACACGCAAGTCATAATACACATTACAAAGCTGCTCGTGACCTTGAGTCGCTTAACGGGATGTAAATTCTTAAAACGACAAGTCGGGTCGTTATACTCTCCCCCTCTTAAACATACGTTCGTCCTCAAACATGCCACGAATCTTTCTGAGGACTTTAATTTACCGAGTGTATTTACTACACACATACTTGCGGGTGATTCTACTTCACCACAAATTTAACATGGATCCGACAACGCCATCTAAGTTGAAGATTATTTCTTTCATCTATACTTATAAACTTTAAAACCAAATTCCTTACACTCCAAACATTTTTAAAAGGCCTGATTTTTCACATCAACATACGACATTAGCCTCAACCGGTTGTAGCAACTTGTGCCTACGCACATATCATACATATGCCCATAATCACCATTCTGGTCATAATAGTTGTTCATAATTAATTCCAGCATCGTCAATTAACCTCATATTAACCAAAACCTCGTTTCCAATCTTCACAACACTGACAGCAAAACATGATGCATGAATACCTCATAATTATTTATCCGGCTTAACGAGTTACATTTAACGCCACCTGGGCACGCACCTCATGGGATAAAACTCAATAATTACAGCACAAAATGGCTAAATATGCAACAAAAAAAAAACACATCCAAGAATTATCAAATCAGCCTAACAGGCATGACTCCCTATTAGTACTATAGTACAAATTTAATTTTACAAGGGAGAATTTAAACACATAAATTTTCATCATAAGGATCTCGTTCGTATATAACTTCCACCACGGCTTGTAGCCCGATTTAAACATTTCATATCATATTAAAATGCGCGGATCCCATCCTCAGCTCTGATTCACAAGTAATATGCACATCGTGCCAATCGAAATCCTTCTATTTTTTTTTTATAAATTTTCTATAAACAATTTCACAACACATGATGAACCCCCATACCGATAGGGCATATAACTCATAATTTGTAATCAATTATCCAAAAATCACATAAAAAATCACCGTAATGAGTAACAGAAAATCACTTTTAGCCTCATAGCTCTCAGTAGTGATCAAAACAGAATGATAGACACTGCTATCACCATAGAATCTCCCAACAGGGGTAAATACAAAAGTAGATTACAGAATTACGAAACTCGCCCATAAATGGATCATGATAGGAGGACTCATCTCGATACACAGAACCAGATCAAATTAAGAAAAATATTCCTTTATAACAAATCAAGATCGTACTAGTAATAACATCTGGTGTATCAGCCTCAGCCAATTCATAGCAATTATATCAATGGGTTGGGCCTCCCCCTCTAGGGCCTTTCCTCCTCCCCTAACTGGTTGTGCACGTGGAGGACTAACTGGAATAAAGCCTGTAGCCTGAGTGTTCTGATGAAATTCGCCTCTCTCAAGTCTGGGACAATCTCTCATGATGTGCCTAGTATCACTACACTCCTAACAACTCCTCTGATGTCGTGGCTGCTCATACTGAGTCTGTGCCGGATAATTGGAATAACCACTGTAAGAACCCCGTACCGGTGGTACACTAAAAGTATTTATTGGAGCACTACGAGTACTTTGAATTGTGGACTGGGCTGACCGACTGCCCGAGCCTCCCCCATGATGAGTCATAGCTGTAGAGTAAAATCCACTGAACCCTCCAGAGTTCCGAGACCTTTTGACCTCCTTAGACTCTTTTTTCCTCGCTTAGAACATGTTCTAATATCCTATCAATCTCTACTACTTGCTGAAATGGAATGTCAGTCTGCAAATCTCGAGCCATACATATTTTAAAATCATAATCGAGCCCTTCGATGAATTTGCAAACTCGCTCTCTAACTGTAGGAACCAAGATAGGTGCACGGCAGGCTAACTCACTGAACCTGATAGCATATTCTGACACCGTCATGGTGCCCTGACCGTTCAAACTCTGTGCGCCACGCATCCCGGAGAGTCTGGGAATAAACTCTTTCAAAAACATTTCTGAAACCTGAGCCCAAGTTGGTGGTGTTGCATCGGTTGGTCTAACCTCTTCATAAACTTGCTACCATTGATACGTTGCTCCTAGCGACTGAAATGTAGTAAAGGCATCTCCGCTCACTTCCACAATGCCCATGATGTGGAGAATACGGTGATATTTTTCTAGAAATCTATGGGCATCCTCGGTTGCTGTGCCACTGAAGGTAGGTGGACTATACCTCTTAAATCTCTCAAGTCTCTTTTGTTCTTCTTCTGATGCCTCTGGTGTNCTCGTACTGAGTCTGTGCCGAATAACTGGAATAATCACTATAAGAACCTCGTCCTGGTGGTGCACTTAAAGTATTAACTGGAGCACTACGAGTACTCTGAATTGTGGACTGGGCTAACTGACTTCCCGAGCCTCCGCCATGATGAGTCATAGCTGCAGAGTAGAATCCACTGAATCCTCTAGAGTTCCGAGACCTTTGGTCTCTTTAGACTCATTTTCCTCACTTCGAACATGTTCTAACATCCTGGCAATCTCTACTACTTGTTGAAATGGAATGTCAGTCTGCATTTCTCAAGCCATGCTTATTTTAAAATCATAATTGAGACCTTCAATGAATCTGCGGACTCGCTCTCTAACTGTAGGAACCAAGATAGTTGTGTGTCGGGCTAACTCGCTGAACCTGATAGCATATTCTAACATATTCATGGTGCCCTGATGTAACCGTTCAAACTCTGTGCGGCATGCATCCCAGAGAGTCTGGGGAACAAGCTCTTTCAAAAGTATTTCTGAAAATTGAGCCCAAGTTGGTGGTGTTGCATCGGCTGGTCTTCCCTCTTCATAAGCTTGCCACCATCGATATGCTGCTCCTGACAACTAAAATGTAGTAAAGGAAACTCCGCTCACTTCTACAATACCCATGGTGCGGAGAATACTGTGGCACTTTTCTAGAATTCCCTGGGCATCCTCGGTTGCTGTGCCACTGAAGGTAGGTGGACTATACCTCTTAAATCTCTCAAGTCTCTTTTGTTCTTCTTCTGATGCCTCTGGTGTGACCTTAGGCTTAACCGAATTAACAGGCTATACCGGTACTACACTCGGAACCTAACCAACGTGAACCTGCTGCTATGGAGTACCGGCGGTAGGACTCTGGACTCTTCCCCCAATCTGTGAAATATTTGGTGAAACGGAGATCAATCCCTCCTGAGTCAATGTACCAAACATGTTCAGGAACTGTGCTAAAGTCAACAAAAGTCCGGGGGTAACAACAAGTGCTTCCGGTACCTGTCCCCTAATTGGAGTGTCACGACCCGAAATCTCACATGTCGTGATGGCGCCTATCTCAATACTAGGCAAGCCAACAATATCAATAAACCACCACATCTTTTAAGTTTGAAAACATAATATCTAAATTCAACGGAAGAAAACTCATAAATACATATATAAACACTCCCAAAATCCGGTGTCCCTGAGTACATGAGCATCTAAATGAATACAAGGTCTGACTGATAAAATCACTGTTTGAAAATATAGAACAGTACAATAACTAAAAAGCAAGGGCGTCAAAGTCCGCGGATGCCAAACAGCTACCTTGATAATCTCCATAGAATAAATTCCGAAATCTAGCAACCACCGTATCCGGGAGCACCTGGATCTACACACGAGGTGTAAAGTGTAGTATGAGTACAACCAACTCAATAAGTAACAAGACTAACCTTTAGGCTGAAAGTAGTGGCGAACTCAGTAGGTATAGTCCAGTATAGAAATAAAAATACAGAAATGTAGGCATGCTTTCCAGTTCAATAGTTACTCTCAGTACAAATAAAATAGATCAATTCTGAACAATGTGAGGAATATGACATCTCTGTATCTACATGCCAATGTACATACTGTATGTGATGCACCTTAGTGAAAACTCTGCGTACTCACGATCTAAAATACTCAATCACTTAGTACTGTATATGGCCAATCCAGCCCAGGGAAGATCCATCCCAAATATATATGTATATCCATCAACTGACAGTCGGTCACTCAGTACTATATAATGCCAATCCATCCCAGGGGAAGATCCATCCCCAAATATCAATGATTCGGACAAGATCCATGTCCAGGAAAAATCCATCCCTCAATATAAATGCTTCGGGCAAGATGCATGCCCAGGGAAGATCCATCCCCCAATATATATATATATCTATGGAAAGATCCATGCCCAGGGAAGATCCATTCCATATATATATATATATATATATATATATATATATCAACTACGCTCACTGTGGGGGTGCAAACTACGGAGGGACTCNATATATATATATATATATATATATATATATATATCAACTACGCTCACTGTGGGGGTGCAAACTTCGGAGGGACTCCTTCAGCCCAAGTGCTATAATAGCCAGATCCATGCATAAATAAATAAACATAACTATCACTCAGAATCGTCAGTCTCTCTGGCTCTCAATAACATGAAGAGTCAACCCGACATGATGATATGAAGTATCAATAAATGACAACAGAGACTGAGATATGATGTGAAAGTGATAGCTGTGAGTGAGTACAAAATTATAAATTTAACAAATAGTTCAACAACAATACGACCCATGTGGGTCCCAAAATATATCAGCGCGTAGCTAAATAGTGATCTTTAACATGAGTCTCAGCTCAATTTCTCTAACACGTAGAGGATGTATGGATAACGACGTTTATTTAATTATGCAACTCCACATAATCAATTAGGTCACGATTCCTATGATGCACGCTCACACGCCCGTCACCTAGCGTGTGCGTCATCTCCAAACAATTCATACAACATGTAATTTAGGGATTTATACCCTCAGAACCATGTTTAAAAGTGTTACTTACCTCAAACCGTGTAATTTCTCACTCCGCTATGCCCTTTCCTCATGAATTGGTCTCTGAAAGCCTCGTATCTAGCCACAATTAATTTGATTCAGTCAATACAATCATAGAAATTTATTCCATATGAACATACTAATTGTTTCCAACAAAATCCGAAATTTAACTCAAAAATCGCCCGTGGGGCCCACATCTCGGAACCCGACATAAGTTACAAAATATGGACGCCCATCCAACCACTAGTCCAACCATACAAATTTCACCAAATTCTGACATCAACTCGATCCTCAAATCGTAAGTTAAAGTCTTTGAAGATTTCTACAATTTTCAACTCAATCTTTACCCATTTTAACTCAACAATCTTTCCACAAATCTTATTGGTATGTGTATGTATAACTAATACTTTCAAACCCAAGAATCATACTCTTAATCACCCATCTTTTACTCCAAACCCAAAATTGAAGAATTGGGGTAAGAAATGCTTACCTCTTTGAAGCCCTAGCAAGATCCTTGTGAAATCTTCAAACTTTGAACAAGAATTGATGGATAAATGACTAAGTCTTCACTTTCTCTCTCTAAAATGCTCTCACCTCTCTCTAAAATATCAGATGAAACCCTTCAAAATGACCCCCAATAGTGTTTTATAAGAATGGGGTCGGGTTTATAAAATCAGAAAAATTATGCTCCGAAACACACTCTGCGGTCGCATATGCGACCACATAACGCTTCTGCGGCTCGCGAAATGGCCGCGAAATATGGCCTCTGGAACTGGGCAAGGCTGCCTCAGTATGCGGTCATTATGCGGTCCACATACCTGTTCTGCAGTTGCATAATGCACCGCATAACTGATATGCGGTCGCATAATGTGCCGCAAACTTTCCTCCACACTTGCCCCACTCCCGGTTCACTCTGCGGCCATTATGCGGTCCGTAGAGTGATTCTGCGACCGCATAGTGGGCCGCAGAAATGACCTTTTTTCCGGCAAAAAATTTCCTTTACACATCGATGCATTGTTCAACCCAAAAAATTCGAACCGCGGCTCGCAAGCTCGCCCTGAGAAATTTCTACAACCTTTGTACTAATTAATCTACCTCAGCACCATAAAAACCTTTCAACTTAAGTTTTAAACCTTCAAACTAAATGTTCCAAATCATTCCAAACCTCACCGGACCCGAACCAATTAGCTTGGTAAATCATAAAACAACTGAAAATCATAACTTGAGCAGTAAATGGGGAGACGGGGTTGTAATACTTGAAACGACTGACCGGGTCGTTACATGGAGCTACTGGCGGCTCCTGAACTACTTCTCTAACTTGTGCTCTAGCTGTGGCACGTGCCCTTCCTCGGCCTTTACCTCGGCCCCGACCTCTTGCGGCCCTAGCAGAATGCACGGGTGTTTGCTCAGCTGACCCGATAGCACGTGTCCTCACCATCTTGAGGGAATAGAGATACAAAGGCTCAAACTCCAAAATAAACAAATTCCGCACGACAGGAATGAAAGAAGTAAAAATTTCCTAACAATTCTGTAGCCTCTCGAAGATAAGTACAAACATCTCCGTACCGATCCGCAAGACTCTACTAGACTTGTTTGTGACTCGTAGAACCTATGAACCTAAAACTCTGATACCAACTTATCATGACCCAAAATCCCACCACAGGCGTCATGATGGCACTTAGTCTCTAAGACTAGGTAAGCTGATTACAATTACATTTCGAGCCATTTTTTTAAAACATATAATTTAATACAAGTGTCGAAACCAAAAGCGGAAACAAATACAACAATCTCCCAAGACTAGTAATACTGAGTCACGAACTCTAACTGAATACATGCAATGATCTCAAGGATCGAGTGTACAATACTGTTCGAATAAGAGTGATAGTACAATAAAAATGGAAAGACTCCAAAGGACTGCGACGACCAAACAACTCTACCTTGAATCCTTGCGATCAACACACTAATTCTGCCCGAGTATGATATCTCCAATACCTGGCTCTGCACAAAAAATGTGCAGAAGTGTAGTATGAGTATACCACAGTCGGTACCCAATAAGTATCAAGACTAACCTCGGTGGAGTAGTGACGAGGTACATTCAAGACACTCACTAGTCACATAACCTGAGCAACATCGCATACAAAAATAATAGAAAACAGATAACAATGATAGCAACAATAACCAACTAATGATATAAACAACAAGGCAGCAAGAACACCATAAATATTGCTCACACGAATAATAAAGACAAGCGCAACCAATTAATCAAGTCCTTCAAAATATACATCTTTTATCTATAAGTTTTTCAAATAAAAATCTTTAGAATGTAATCCTTTAATTTAATATATCCCGAATATACTTCCTCCAAATAAATATCTTACGAATGTAAATCTTTCAAGTAAATAGCTCCCAATATATTTCTTTCAAATAAATATCTTTCGAATATAATTCTTTTAAATAAAAACCTTTCAAATATAATTATTTTAAATAAAACCTTTCGAATATAATTATTTCAAATAAAAACCTTTCGAATATAATTCTTTTAAATAAAAACCTTTCAAATATAATTATTTTAAATAAAACCTTTCGAATATAATTATTTCAAATAAAAACCTTTCGAATATAATTCTTTTAAATAAAAACCTTTCAAATATAATTATTTTAAATAAAACCTTTCGAATATAATTATTTCAAATAAAAACCTTTCGAATATAATTCTTTTAAATAAAAACCTTTCAAATATAATTATTTTAAATAAAACCTTTCGAATATAATTATTTCAAATAAAAACCTTTCGAATATAATTCTTTTAAATAAAACCTTTCAAATAAAATCACCGGTTGACACCTCACCTTAAAATCCTAAAATTTCGGGTCTCAACCCACTTTCATATCTCACGGCACCTCTTGCCCATATCTCTATCACAACTGTACGGACAATTCACAAAGCAGAAGACAAAATAATATAATGAACTGAGTTATAAATGAACAAATGAGAAATTAGAGAAAGTCAACAACACAACAAATAGAGGTAAACAACAGGGGCGCTCCCTAGGTATCGCCTCATAAACCCAAATGTAACTTCTCAACAGGGGGATCTCCCGAGGTACCGCCTCGTAGTCCTAAAATAAATATGCAAGACAGAGGGATCTCCCGAGGTACCGCCTCGTAGTCCCAAAGTAAATATGTAAGACAAGGGGATCTCCCAAGGTACCGCCTCGTAGTCCCAAAGTAAATATGCAAGATAGGGAGATCTCCCGAGGTACCGCCTCGTAGTCACAAAGTAAATATGGAAGACAGGGGGATCTCCCGAGGTACCGCCACATAGTCCCAATGTACATATGCAAAAGCAAAGACAGAAGAATAACTCAGCAAGAACAACCTCTTCTTAAATCCAAATTTCTGATAAATATATTAACGTCTCTATTTAAACTTATTTACTTAATTATTTGTAGATGAAAAATCCATAATGTGATTATTTTAAAGAAATATCAAATCAACAAACACACGGAATTCACATAAAACTCTAAGTGGCAATCATACCAAATTATCATATAAATTACAAACTAGACAAACAAGGAATGAGGCATGACAATAAAGGATTTAATAAGTACCAATAATTTCCAATTTAATACTTAAGGGTGTCTACAAATTTTAACCGATAAATTTGCACATATAAACCAAGTACGTAATCGTCATCTCGCGTACACAGCTTTCACATTACACAAATGGCACATACAACTCAATGCCTACGGGGTAAATTTCTCCACTCAAGGTTAGGCAAGATACTTACCTTTTTGAAGTTAGGCCGATATTTCAAAATAGCCTTCTTGCTTGAATTGACCTCCAGGCAGCTCAAATCTATCCAAATTAATTGTATAACTTCATTAAATTCATCGGAAGTAATTCCGGATAATATAACGTCGACTTAAAAAATTCACATGAAAAAGTCAACCAAAAGTCAATGTGGGGCCCGCCTCTCGGAGCCACACAGAACTTTTACGAAATTCGAACACCCATTCCAATACGAGTTCAACCATACCAAATTTACCAAATTCCGATAACGAATTGGCCTCCAAATCTTAAATTTTCGTCTTTGAAAGATTTTGCAAAAATCCCATTTTCTTCCAATTGATTCACTAATAAAAGATGAAAATAATCATGGAATCATGAAATATAGAGAAAATCGAGTACGAAACACTTACCCTAATCCATTTGGTGAAAATCCTCTCAAAAATCGCCCAAATCCGAGTTTCCTAGCTCCAAAAATGTCGAAATGAGCAAAAAAAACAAAACTGCTCAATAAAAACCCATTTCCCGTCACTAAAAGTCCATTGCCCGTCACTAAATGTCCATTTCCCGTTACTAACGGTCCGCACCAGAACCTGCTTGCACCAGCAATTTAATATATCACTAAAAAGGCTCTAACTCCATCATACGAACTCAGAATTCACCGATTCTTATTCCTATGAGTCATAAATAATAATACGAACCTAGTCATTCAATTGAAACTCAATTCGAAGCTCATTTGCTCAATGCGATACCGATTTCGCTCGTTAAATAATTAACTCATGTTTCACGCTAAAAACCCTATTACAACTTAATGAAATTATACCAAACATTCCAGATCATTTCTATAATTCATTATCAAACTCCCGGAGTCTCGAAATCGAATTTCAATCTCTAGAACTAAAAATGGACCTTTGGATCATTACATGTTTATGCTCAAAACACCAAACTCTTTCAAAACTAATCTGAGCCCCATGATACCCCAACCAAGTATACTAACAAGTCCCATAACATGACACAAACTTAGTCGATGCCTCAAATTACATTAAACAACACTAAAACACTGTCATGACCCGAAATTCCCACCTTCGGGACCGTGATGGTGCCTAACATTTCACTTGCTAAGCAAGCCAACGTTAGAATATAATTAGCCATTTTTAACAAAATTTTAAATTAATTAATAACAAGAAAATAAATGCAAAAATAAAGTCTAAAATAAAGTGAGTATTCCATAATAATCGCAATTTCTAAATACCATTCAAGAACTGGAGTCACAAGTGCACGAGCTTCTAGAATAATACAAATAAAGGCCTGAATAAAATTCAAACTGTTTGAAATATAATACACAGCTGAGATAAGATAGAAGGGGATTTCAGAACTGCGAATGCTGTGCAATTATACTTCAAGTCTCCACTGGTAACTGTATCCGGGCAAATCTACAGTACGATGTTGGGACCAACTCCGAAATCTGCACAAGAAGTGCAGAGTGTAGTATCATTACAACCGACCCCATGTACTGGTAAGTGCCAAGCCTAACCTCGGCGAAGTAGTGACGAGGCTAAGGCAGGTCACTTACATTAACCTGTATGCAATAACAATAATAACAACAATAATAGAAATGAAACAGGTATCTCTTTTCAACAATTGAAGCCAACTCGGCAGTCATAATGAATTATCATTTCAATCAGTTCCCGTTGCGGCGTGCAACCCGATCCCACAATATATTCATATTCAATTCTGTTGCGGCGTGCAACCCGATCCTCCAATATATTCATTTCAATCAATTATGTTGCGGCGTGCAACCCGTTCCTCCAATATATTCATTTCAATCAATTCTGTTGCGGCGTGCAACCCGTTCCTCCAATATATGCAATTCAATCAATTCTGTTGCGGCGTGTAACCCGTTCCTCCAATATATTCATTTCAATCAATTCTATTGCGGCGTGCAACTCGCTCCTCCAATATATTCATTTCAATCAATTCTATTGCGGCGTGCAACTCGCTCCTCCAATATATTCATTTCAATCAATTCTGTTACGACGTCAACCCGTTCCTCCAATATAATCATTTCAATCAATTCTATTGCTGCGTGCAACTCGCTCCTCCAATATATTCATTTCAATTAGTTCTGTTGCGGCGTGCAACCCGCTCTTCCAATATATTCATTTACCAATTCTTATAAAAGAAATTACTCCAATAAATGCGACAATTAATATGAAATTATAAAACAACAAGCATATAATAATTTTGATTTGTTAGAAATAAGTGATGGCAAGTAGCAATTAATTATGAAAATTAAGGATGTAATAGGCATTTTAATAATTAGTATGCTAAACGTCAAGTGAAAATTAAGTCACATAAATCAAATAAGCATATAGCAATTATAGCATGGATTCAAGGCATGATATTGAGCAAAGAACACGAGAGAAACAATTAATACAATAATTAATTCTTGATTTAAAAAGATTTAAGGTTTTTCAAGTAATTATGCAAACAATTAATTTGACGACATATAGACACTCGTCACCTCGCCTATACGTCGTTCACATGCATTTCACATAACAAATAATTTAAAGGTTCTATTCCCTCAAGTCAAGGTTAACTACGATACTTACCTCGCTCTGCAACCAAATTCAAAAATCTAATAAACCTTTGCCTCGCGAATTAGTGTCCAAAATCCTCAAATCTAGTCATAAACAATTCACTTTACTCAATACAAATTGTAGGAATTAATTCCATATGAATTTACTAAACTTTTGGATTAAAATCCGAAATTCATTTTAAAAATCGACAGTGGAGCCCATGTCTTGAATCTCGGAAAAACTTATGAAATTCGAATAACCGTTCCGACACAAGTTCAACCATACAAAAATTATCAAATTCCGATGTCAAATGTACCTTCAAATCTTTAATTTTTGTTTTTGGAAAGTTTTACAAAAATTCCAATTTCTTCCATCTAAATCCAAAATAAACGATGAATATAATCATAGATTCATGAAATATAAACATTTTAGGATATAGAACACTTACCCCAACCCATATGGTGAAAATCGCCTCAACAATCGCTTCAATCCGAGCTCCATAGCTCCAAATATGTTAAAAATAGTTGAAACATCGAAATATAGCTGCTGCTCAGGTATTTACTCTTCGCGATCGCGCAAAATGCTTCGCGATCGTGAAGCACAACTTTTCTCTGTCCAAAATTTGCCTTTCGCGATCGCGAAGAATAAGTGCCCAGGGGCACTTGTTCCAATTCCTTATATATTGCGAGATATAAGATTCCAAAGTTAGCCCTATGCAACAAAGATTTCCAAACTTTTCCCAGACAATCTATAGTGTATCTACCATAACCTTTTGTACATAACTCCAAATGATAAATGGTTTACTTTTCTTACAACTAGACACAAAGGGCTACAACTTTCATTTTTGGATCAATTCTAAATTTCTTATAGATTGAGAGATATAAGCTTCCAAAGTCGGGACTGTGCAACAAGATTTTCCTCTACGCGATCGCGAAAAGGCTTCCGGGATCGCGATTCACAGTGTCCAAACAACAAAATTGCTCTTCGTTTTGTCCGCGATCGCGATGCATACCTCTGTGGCCAAAAAACAGCAACTAAAAATGGCCTAACAATGATCCGAAACCACCCCGAACCTCACCCGAGCCATTCGGGACCCCGTCCGAACATACCAACAAGTCTCAAAACATATTACGGACTTAGTCGAAACCTCAAATCACATCAAACAACGCTAAAATCACGAATCATACCCCAATTCAAGCTTAATGAAACTAAGAAATTTCAACTTCTACATTCGACGCCGAAACCTATTAAATCAAGTCCGATTGACCTCAAATTTTGCACACTAGTCATAAATGACACAACGGACCTACTCCATTTTCCGAAATCGGAATCCGACCCCGATATCAAAAAGTCAAATCCTTGGTCAAACTTTGAAAATCCTTATCCTTTAAATTTCTAGTTTCCGTCAAATTGCCATAACTTGAGCTAGGGACCTCCAAATTAAATTCCGGGCATACGCCCAAGTCCCAAATCACGAGACGGACCTACTGGAGCTGTCAAAACACTGATCCGGATCCGTTTGCTAAAAATGTTGATCAAAGTCAACTTAATTGAGTTTTAAAGCTCTATTTCCCATTTTAATCCATTTTTCACATAAAAACTTTTTGAAAAATTATACGGACTGTGCACACAAGTCGAGAAATGATAAATAGTGCTTTTCAAGGTCTTTGAATACAGAAATAATTATTAAATTTAAAGAGGATTTTTTGGGTCATCACATTCTTCACCTCTAAAACAAACGTTCGTCCTCGAACGGAATTAAAAAAGTACCTGAGCTGGTGAAAAGGTGTGGATATTTACTCCGCATATCCGACTCGGACTCCCAAGTAGCTGCTTCTACCGGCTGACCCCTCCATTGCACCCGAACTGAAGGATAACTCTTAGACCTCAACTGTCGTACCTGCTGGGCTAGAATAGCTACCAGCTCCTTTTCATAAGTCAAATTCTTGTCCAATTGGACTGAGCTGAAATCTAACACATGGGACGGGTCACCATAATATTTCCGGAGCATAGATACATGGAACACCGGATGAACCGCTGCTAAACTAGGTGGTAATGCAAGCCTGTAGGCTACTTCGCCCATCCTTTCAAGAATTTCGAAGGGGCCTATATACCTAGGGCTCAACTTGCCCCTCTGTCCAAACCTCATTACACCTTTCACATGTGAAACCCGGAGCAAAACTCTTTCTCCTACCATGAATGCAATATCACGAACCTTACGATCGACATAACTCTTTTGCCTAGAAGGAGCTGTACGAAGTCGATCCTAAATAACTTTGACCTTATCCAAGGCATCCTGTACCAAATTGGTACCCAACAACCGAGCCTCTCCCGGTTCAAACCATCCAACTGGCGAACAACACTGTCTCCCATATAATGCTTCATATGGAGCCATCTGAATGCTCGACTGGTGGTTGCTATTATAGGCAAACTCTACAAGTGGCAAGAACTGATCCCAAGAACCTCCAAAGTCTATAACACAAGAGCGAAACATATCTTCCAGTATCTGAATAGTGCGCTCTGACTGTCCGTGTGTCTGTGGATAAAATGTTGTACTCAACTCAGCCCGCGTGCCTAACTCACGTTGTACAGCCCTCCAGAAGTGTGAGGTAAACTGCGTACCTCGATCTGAAATAATAGACACGGGCACACCGTGAAGGCGGACAATCTCACAAATGTAAATTTCAGCTAATCGCTTTGAAGAATAGGTGACTACCACTAGAATGAAATGTGTTGACTTGGTCAACCTGTCCACAATGACCCAAACCGCGTCAAATTTTCTTTGAGTCCGTGGGAGCCCAACAACAAAATCCATAGTGATACGCTCCCACTTCCACTCAGGAATTTCTAACTTTTGAAGCAAACCACCAGGTCTCTGATGCTCGTACTTGACTTGTTGACAATTTAGACACCAAACTATATATGCAACTATATCCTTCTTCATTCTTCTCCACCAATAATGTTGCCGTAAATCTTGATACATTTTGGCGGCACCTGGATGAATAGAATACATGGAACTGTGTGCCTCTTCAAGAATTGATTCATGAAGCCCATCCACATTAGGCACACAAATACGACCCTGCATTTGCAGAACTCCATCTTCCCCATAGCAACCTGTTTGGCATCACCGTGCCGCATCGTGTCCTTAAGGACAAGTAAGTGAGGATCATTATACTACCGCTCTATGATGTGCTCATATAAAGAAGACCGAGCGACTGTGCAAGCTAGAACCCGACTGGGTTCTAAAACATCTTAACCTTACGAACTGATTAGCCAAAGTCTGAACATCTACAGCTAACGGCCTCTCTCCAACCGGAATATACGCAAGACTGCCCATACTCACAGCCTTTCTACTCAAAGTATCGGCTACCGCATTGGCCTTTCCGGGGTGATACAGAATGGTGATATCATAGTCTTTCAACAACTCTAACCATCTTCTCTGCCTCAAATTAAGATATTTTTGTTCGAACAGATACTGAAGGCTACGATGATCAGTAAATACCTCACACGAGACACCGTAGAGGTAATGCCTCCAAATCTTCAGCGCATGAACAATGGCTGCCAATTCTAAGTGATGAACAGGATAATTCTTCACGTGAACTTTCAATTATCGCAACGTATATGCAATCACCCTGCCATCTTTCATTAATACTGTGCTAAGCCCAATGTGAGATGCATCACAATATACCGTATAGGATCCTGAACCTGTGGGTAATAACAACACTGGCGTCGTAGTCAAAGCGGTCTTGTACTTCTGAAAGCTCAACTCACACTCGTCTGACCCTGTAAATAGGGCACCCTTCTGGGTCAATCTGGTCGTAATAGTTGTTCATAATAAATTACAGAATCGTCAATTAACCTCATGTTAATAAAAATCTTGTTGCAAACCTTCACAATACTGATAACGAGATGCGAGGCATGAAGACCTCATAATTATTTACCCGAATTAATGAGTAACATTTAACGCCACCTGGGCGAGCACCTACCTCGTAGGTTAAAACTCAATAATTACAAACACGAATTTGGCAAATATGCACAGAGAATGTCATACAAGAATTTTCAAATAAGCCTAACAAGCATGACTCCCCATTAATACAAATTTAATTTCACAAGGGAGAGCTTAAACACAAGAATTTTCATCACAAGGATCTCGTCCTTATATAACTTCCATCGCAGCTCGTAGCCCGGTTTAAGCATATCAATTAATATTAAATTGGGAGGATCTCGTCCTCAGTTCTGAATCACAAGTAATATGCACATCGTGCCAATCGAAACTCTCTATTTTCTCCTTTAAAATAATTTATGTTAAACAAAATCACAACACATAATGAACCCCACACTGGCAGGGCATATAATTCACAATTCGTAATTAATTATCCGGAAATTACATCAAAACTTACCGAAATGAGTAACAGAAAGCTACCTTTAGCCTCGCAGATCTTATTAGTGGCCAACACAGAATGATAGGCGTAGTTATCTCCATAAAATCTCCCAACAGGAGTAAACATATAAGTAGTTTATAGAATTACGAAGCTCACTCATAAATTGTAGCACAATAAGAGGACTCGTCTTGAAACTCAGAACCGAATCAAGTTAAGGAAATTATTCCTTTATTTTAAATCGTGGTCATACCTGTAACGACACCATCTGATGTAGAGACCTCAGCCATACCATAAAAAAATATATCAACGGCTGGGCCTCCACCTCTAGGACGCCTTCTACCCGCCTGTCCTCCACCCCTAACTAGTCGTGTGGGTGGTGTAGTAACTGCAATGGGGCACGTAGCATGAGTGCTTTGATGAAATATGTCTCTCCCAAGTCCGGGACAATTTTCTCATGATGTGCCTAGTATCACCGCATTCATAACAACCCCTTTGCAGGTTTGGCTGCTCTTACTGAGTCTGTTCCAGATAAATGGAATAACCATTGCAGAAAACTCATGTCGGTGGTGCATTAAAAGAACTTACTGGAGCAACCCAAGTAATCCGATGTGTGAACTGGGCTAGCTGACTGCCCAAGCCCCCGTCATAATGATTTATACTTGCAGAGCAGAATCCACTGAATCCTCCAGAACCTCGAGACGTCTTGGTCTCCTTAGTTTCCTTTTTTCCTCACCCCGAACACGTTCTAATATCTTGGAAATTTCTACCACTAGCGGAAATGAAGTATCAGCCTGTAGCTCCCAAGTCGTACAAAATTTTACGATCATAATTGAGTCCTTTAATGAGCCTGTGGACTCGCTCTTTGGCTGTATGAAGCAAAGTAGGAATATGACGGGCTAACTTATTGACCTTGATGGCATATTCTGACACCGTCATGGTGACCTTATATAACCATTCAAACCCTATGCACCACTGCATTATGGAGTGTTCGGGAAACAAACTCTTTCAAAAGCATTTCTAAGAACTGAGCAAAGTGGGCAGTGTTTTATTTGCTGGTCTGCCCTCTCCATAAGCTTGCCACGAACACCGATGGAGAATTATCTCTCCCAAGGACGATTTCTTCTTTTGTTATGCTGACTCAACATTGCTGAGCTGACCCATTTCTTAACATACTCTTCGATTCTTCTTTGGGGTAACCCTTACCCCTATTTATACACAACGGTCACAAAAGTAGAGCTCCATACATACAAATCATGGCACGAACAACATAGTCCAGAATCTCGTCAACCACTATACTTCCTCGGAAGCACCCACAAAATTCGCAGCCATGATGTCCACGCTGAGTAGACCTTCTGTAAATTTAAAGTTGGTTCAGTAACTCCTTTGGTACTGAAGTATAGGATTATTAAGTAGGCGGACATACCGCAAGTCCCAACCTTATCCTCTAAAAATATCTTAGGCCTTAAACATGTGTAAATTTTTGGGGAACCTTTCAGTACCACATATATACATCTCAGGCCAAAATTAATATAACACATGACTCCGCAATCCATCCATTGATAGTGGACTCCCCCACTCAGCACGAAGTCATAGTTCACCACGTCCGATGATCCACAATATTAACCTTCACAACTCGTATAAATCAACCAAATGCCAAGGTCCATTGCACCCCCCCCATGATTCACTGGGTGGCCTCTCAATGCGTCCGCATCTTCAGTCGGAATCACATGTTGAGGCAATGTTTGGGCATCTCTGTCTCCCTCGTAGTCCATCTGCGGCATCACGAACCGTCGACGCACAACTGATACCGAGTGCGCAATGTCATACATGAGTGGATACAAAGGAATACAAGATATATGTTTCAAGCTAAATCAATGGCGCACGATAAGGAATGAAAGAAATGATATTGTTCCTAAACTTCATAGCCTCTGAGAGATAAGTACAGACGTCTCCGTACCGATCCTTCAGACTCTACTAAGCTTGCTCATGACTTGTGAGACCTATGTAACCTAGTGCTCTGATACCAACTGCCGCAACCCGAAATTCCCACCTTCGGGACCGTGATGGCACCTAACATTTCACTTGCTAGGCAAGCCAACGTTAGAATATAATTAGCCATTTTTAACAAAATTTTAAATTAATTAATAACAAGAAAACAAATGCAGAAATAAAGTGAGTATTCCATAATAATCGCGATATCTAAATACCATCCCAGAATTGGAGTCACAAGTGCACGAGCTTCTAGAATAATACAAATAAAGGTCTGAATAAAATTCAAGTTGTTTTAAATATAATACACAGCTGAGATAAGATGCAAGGGGACTTCAGAACTGCGAACACTGTGCAGTTATACCTCAAGTCTCCACTGGTAGCTGTATCCGGGAAAATCTACAGTACGCTGCTGGGACTAACTCCAAAATCTGCACAAGAAGTGCAAAGTGTAGTATCAGTAAAACCGACCCCATGTACTGGTAAGTGCCGAGGCTAACATCGACGAAGTTGTGACGAGGCTAAGGCATGTCACTTATATTAACCTGTATGGAATAACAATAATAACAACAATATTAGAAATGAAACATGTATCTCTTTTCAACAATTGAAGCCAACTCGGCAGTCATAACCAATTATTAATTCAATCAGTTTCTGTTGCGGCGTGCAATCCGATCCCACAATATATTCATATTCAATTCTGTGGCGGCGTGAAACCCGATCCTCCAATATATTCATTTCAATCAATTATGTTGCGGCGTGCAACCCGTTTCTCCAATATATTCATTTCAATCAATTCTGTTGCATCTGTTGCGGCGTGCAACCCGCTCCTCCAATATATTCATTTCAATCAATTCTGTTGCGGCGTGTAACCTGTTCCTCCAATATATTTATTTCAATCAATTCTGTCGCGGCATGCAACTCGCTCCTCCAATATATTCATTTCAATCAATTCTATTGCGGCGTGCAACCCGCTCCTCCAATATATTCATTTCAATCAATTCTATTGCGGCGTGCAACCCGCTCCTCCAATATATTCATTAACCAATTCTTATAAAAGAAATTAATCCAATAAATGCAATAATTAATATGCAATTATAAGACAACAAGCATACAATAATTATGCTTTATTAGAAATAAGTGATGGCAAGTAGCTATTAATTGTGAAAATTAATGATGTAATAGACATTTTAATAATTAGTATGCTAAATGTCAAGTGGAAATTAAGTCACATAAATCAAATAAGCATGTAGCAATTATAGCATAGATTCATGGCATGATATTGAGCAAAGAACATGAGAAAAAAAATTAATACAATAATTAATTCATGATTTAAAAAGATTTATGAGTTTTCAAGTAATTATGCAAACAATTAATTTGACGACATATAGACACTCGTCACCTCGCCTATACGCCGTTCACATGCATTTCACATAACAAATAATTTAAGGGTTCCATCCCCTCAAGTCAAGGTTAACCACGATACTTACCTCGCTCTGCAACCAAATTCAAGAATCCAATAAACCTTTGCCTCGCAAATAAGTGTCCGAAATCCTCAAATCTAGTCATAAACAATTCACTTTACTCAATACAAATCATAGGAATGATATTGAGCAAAGAACACGAGAAAAAAAATTAATACAATAATTAATTCATGATTTAAAAAGATTTATGATTTTTCAAGTAATTATGCAAACAATTAATTTGACGACGTATAGACACTCGTCACCTCACCTATACGTCGTTCACATGCATTTCACATAACAAATAATTTAAGGGTTCCATTCCCTCAAGTCAAGGTTAACCACGATACTTACCTCGCTCTGCAACCAAATTCAAAAATCTAATAAACCTTTGCCTCGCGAATTAGTGTCCGAAATCCTCAAATCTAGTCATAAACAATTCACTTTACTCAATACAAATTTACTAATTTTTTCCGATTAAAATTCGAATCCCCGTTCCGATATAAGTTCAACCATACAAAAAATATCAAATTCCGATGTCAAATGGACCTTCAAATCTTAAATTTTCGTTTTTGTAAAGTTTTACAAAAATTCCAATTTCTTCCATCCAAATTCAAAATAAATGATGAATATAATCATAGATTCATGAAATATAAACACTTTAGGATATAGAACACTTACCCCAATTCATATGGTGAAAATTGCTTCAAACATCGCTCCAATCCGAGCTCCATAGCTCCAAATATGTTTAAAATGGCTGAAACCTCGAAATATAGCTACTTCCCAGGTATTTACTCTTCGCGATCGCGCAAAATACTTTACGATCGCGAAGCACAACTTTTCTCAGCCCAAAATTTGCATTTCACGATCGCGAAAAATGCTTCGCGATCGCGAAGAACAAGTGCCCAGCTCTTCCTGACAACCTCTGGTATAATGGCCATAACGTTTTGTACAAATCTGCAAATTGCAAATGGTTTAATTTTTTGAAAACTAGACACCAAGGAATTGCGAGATATAAGCTTCCAAAGTCAGCCTTGTGCAACAGAGATTTCCAAACTCTTCCCAGATAACCTATATTGTATCTACCATAACTTTTTGTACATAACTCCAAATGACAAATAGTTTACCTTTTTGAAAACTAGACAAAAAGGGCTACAACTTTTCTTTTTGATCCTCTCCAAATTCCTTATAGATTGATAGATATAAGCTTCCAAAGTCGGGTCTATGCAGCAGGATTTTCCTCTACGGGATTGCGAAAAGGCTTCCGCGATCGCGATTCACAGTATCCAAACAGCAAAATTGTTCTTCGTGATCGCGGCCGTTTGTCCACGATCGCGAAGCATACCTCTATGGCCAAAAACCAGCAACTAAAAATGGCCTAAAAATGATCCGAAACTACCCCGAAACTCACTCTAGCCATTCGGGACCCCGTCTCAATATACAACAAGTCTCAAAACATATTACGGATTTAGTCGAAACCTCAAATCACATCAAACAACGCTAAAACCACGAATCATACCCCAATTCAAGCTTAATGAAACTAAGAAATTTTATCTTCCACATTCGACGCCGAAACCTATCAAATCACGTCCGATTGACCTCAAATTTTGCACACTAGTCATAAATAACATAATAGACCTACTCCAACTTTCGAAATCGGAATCCGACCCCGATATCAAAAAGTCAAATCCGTGGTCAAACTTTAAAAATCCTTAGCCTTTAAATTTCTAGTTTCCGTCAAATGGCCATAACTTGAGCTAGGGACCTCCAAATTAAATTTCGGGCATACGCCCAAGTCCCAAATCACGAGACGGACCTACCGAAACTGTCAAAATACTGATCCGGATCCATTTACTAAAAATATTGACCAAAGTCAACTTAATTGAGTTTTAAAGCTCTATTTCCCATTTTAATCCATTTTTCACATAAAAACTTTCCGGAAAATTATACGGACTACGCATGCAAGTCGAGGAATGATGAATAGTGCTTTTCAAGATCTTAGAACATAAAATAATTATTAAATTTAAAGATGACCTTTTGGGTCATCACAAACACGAATCGCATCCCAATTCAAGCTTAATGATAACTAACGAATTCCAAATTCTACATTCGATGCCGAAACCTATCAAATCAATCCGTAATGAACCCAAATCTTGCACACTTGTCCTAAATGATATAACGGAGTTGTTTCAATTTCTGGAATCAAATTTTGACCCCGATATCAATAAAGTCAACTCCCGATCAAACTTTCTAAAAATCTTCCATTTTGCAACTTTCGCCAAAATGCGTCAAATTGTCCTACGGATTTCCAAATCCGGATATACGCCTGAGTCCGAATCACCATATGAAGCTATTGACATCATGAAAATCCTATTCCGGAGTCGTTTACTCAAAAGTCAAACTCCGGTCAACTCTTTTCATTTAAGCGTAAAAAATAAGAATTGTTCTTTCAATTTAGTTCCGAATCTTCTCGAAATTAAACTCAATCATACACGTAAGTTATAATACACATTACTAAACTGCTCGTAACCTTAAGTCACTGAACGGGACGTAAATTCTTAAAACGACAAGTCGGGTCGTTACAATTATTTTGCTTCAATTTTGTAACTACTCCTAATAAATTTAATTTCAGTATTTTTGAAAATATGTGACTATAAAATTGATTTAATTCTGCTGAATTTGAATGTATGTACTCTACGTTTACCTAGAGGAAAGTTTAGTATATTTAATCTTAGATTTCTAATTTCACTTAAGTAATTAAAGGATAATCTTTTATTGAATTTAAAGTCGTAAATATTGGATAAACGTTTTATAAGACAATCTTATCCAACATGGAATTGTCTTCAGAGGGAACTAATCTTTGAAAAGAAATAAAAATCGTTCAGCGTGATATATGTTTTTACAAAAAATTTTAATTTAATATATATTACTATAGTTTCAACTTTAAATAAATACCTATTAAACGTAAAAGCATAAAGCATAGGAGTAAGTATAAGATCTTTGATCATTCAAATTTATAGCTTGTTTGACCAAATTTTTGAAAAGTCAATTTTCTTTAAAGAGTGCTTATTTAGGAGAATTGAGGTGTTTGATCAAGCTTTTCGGGAGAGGGGGGAAATCATCTTTGAATAGCAGCAGTTTCAAACGGCTAGAAACACTTTTAAAACTTAGCCAAACACAATTTGATGCTCTAATATTGGAAAAAGTACTTTTCAAATTACGAAGCTAAACATAAATTATTTTTATTCAAAAGTACTTTATCAAAAAGCACTTCTAATAAAAAATACTTTCCAAAATAAGTATTTTTTGAAAACTTGATTAAACAAACTATATTGTTTAATTTGTTTCCCAACAATATAGGCCAGAAAGCAGACCAAACACAATAACTGAGAAACATACAAAATTATTCATTAACGTCAAATTCGTTGACCCTAAACCAAATCAATATCAAAAGAGAGCTAAAAATAACTTCAAGAACTTCGCCGTGTTTTGTCTGAAACTCCCTAAAAAGATTGGTGACGAATAGTGTGGAATAATATTTTTATTTTTAAAAAGTACTTGGCTTATCATTTTTCTACATGAATTGATGTAATATATTTAATTTTTATACAAATTGGAGAACCAAAAATCAAGCGTACAACATGTATATTTCTATCCATAAAGAATAATGATACTATCCTTTGAACCATATGCATATTGGCGGTAACTACAATAGCAGTCCAAAACGAATTAGAATTTTACATCCATGTGTAGTTTAATCGAATAAAAAGTTTTCGTGTATAATATTTTGAAATTTATAATTACATCCATTTTTAACTTTCCTTAACAAATATTTTAATTTTTAAGGGCATAAGAGTCTATCAATATTATGGAGATATTTTTGTAGCTCAACATTTAGCGTAAATTATTCGTGCTTTTATTACATATATATATATATATATATATATATATATATATATATATATATATATATATATATATATATATATATATATATATATATATATATATATATATATATATATATATGCACGTGTAAGCCGCGTATGTTAGAATTAGTTATATAGCATTCATAGTTATAAATATTTTATCATATATGAGATAATAATATGTTATACACCTAATATCTCTTCATAGATAAAGTTCTTGGTGCAGAAGCAGAAGTAGTATTCTAGTGATAGGTTCAATTGAACTCATAATTTTCAAAATATAATGGGTTCAATGTTAAAAAATTAAAAAGTTGAACCGATAGAAAAAAACAAACTAATTAAGTGCACCAACATTTAGAGATTTAGAAACTTTAGAGTCAATTTAAAATTTTTGACTTTTAAATATGAAAATTATCATGTTTTAACGATCCGACCGGTCGTTTTGAGCTCTAGTATGTCGTTCGGCGGTTTGAGGCCTTGAGTAGTTTCACTTCAGGTATTGTGACTTGTACGCGGGTCTGAATTGAATTTCGGTAAGTTCAGAGTTGATTTGGAAAGAAAATTCTAATTTCGGAAGCTTTAAGTTGGAAGAATTGACTAAGGTTTGACATTTAAATAAACGACCTCGGAATCGGGATTTGAAGGTTCCAATAGGTTCGTATGATGATTTCGGACTTGGGCGTATGTTCGAGTTGAGTATCGGATCACCCGGAAGCATTTCGGCGCTTATTGTGAAAAGTTGGCATTTTGAAGGTTTTAGAGTTTTTTAAGTTTGGTTTGCGGTGGACTTTGGTGTTATCGATGTCCGTTTGAGATTCCGAGCCTTAGAATAGGTTCGTATCATGATTTGTGACTTGTACGCAAAGTTTGGTGTACTTCCAGAATGTTTTAATATTATTCAGACGCGTTCATCGAAGTTTGGAAATTGAAAGTTTAAAGAAGGATTTCGATCGTCGATTCGTAGTTTTGATGTTGTTAGGTGTGATTTGAGGCCTTGAGTAGGTTCGTTTCATGCTTTGGGACTGGTTGGTCTGATTGGACAGGGTCCCGGGGGCCTCGGGTGTGTTTCGGGGTGATTTTGGACCAAGTTTGGATGAGTTGCTATTGTTGATGTCTGGTGTCTGGTTTTGTTCTTCGCGAACGTGAAGGGATTCACGCATTCGCGAAGAAGGATCTGGTGGCTGCTGATTTTTGTGCTTCACGTTCGCGATTAGGGCCTCGCGTTCGCGTAAGGTAAGAAGGTAAAGCTACGCGTTCGTGATTGGGGCATCGCGTTTGCGAAGGTTCGCCTAGTAAAGCATCGCGTTCGCGAAGGTTCGCCTAGTAAAGCATCGCGTTCGCGATATTCGACTCGCCTTCACGAAGAGCAGTTTTGGAATTGGAGTTGGTAGTGATTCGCGAATGCGATGGCCTTGCCGCTTTCGCGAAGAAGGTCGCCTGGGCAGTGTGTAAGTTAGCAAAAAACGGATTTTGGCTCATTTATCCTCAAATCTTCCATGAGAGCCGAGTTTGGGGCGATTTTGAAGGAGCTTCTTTGTCACCCATCACTAGGTAAGTGATTTCTTCACATTGTGAGTTAAATACATGGTTTATATATGGATTTGAACATCAAAATTGGTGGAAATTGTGTGATTTTGTTAAAAAACCTAGAATTTGATATTTTTAGATTTCGACCGCGAAATTGGACATGGAATTAGGAATAAATTATGTATTTGAGTTCGTGGTATTATGGGTAATGATTATCTTCGAAGATATTCAGAATCCGAGCACATGGGCCCGATGGTTGACTTTATTGACTTTTCGAGAGGAGTTAGAAATTGTTATAAATTGATTAATTATGGGTAATAGAATATATATATTTATGATTTTTGCATATTTGTTTGACTAGTTTTGGAGAGACGGGCATCGGTTTGAGGTGTTTGAGAGGTGTTGGAGCCGGTTATGGAACTTCGGAACGAGGTTAGTCTCTTGTCTAACTTGGTGAGGAGAAAACTACCCCTGGGTGATGTATTTGATATGTGCTACTTGTTACGGGGGCTACGTACGCACGAGGTGACGAGAGTCCGTATGTAGCTAAAATTCATGTTATTTTCTGGGTAGACATAGGTTCACACCATTCTATAACTGTACTATTTGAGTTGTCCCTTTCCTATTAAATTCCGTTATTTTACATTACAACTTGCGACTAGACTTACGTAGAGTGATAGACCTGCTATTGTAGAGATTTGTCGGGCTTCATGATTGCCGTGGAATAATTGTACTCCTCTTATGAATTTCTCCCACGCCGTGCATTTTCATCGAAAAGTTTTCCTTAAAGTTCATAACTCGCACGTTTATTCGTGTACGGGGTCAAGGACCCGTTAAAACTTCTTATTCTAATGGGATCGGGCCGTTAACCTTGACAATATAATAGATACATCTATGATTCATGTCGTTCGATCCTTGGAAGTGTGCACATTATGATAGAATAGAGTTGTTTGCCTCGGTAGGATTATGTATCACACTCTCATGGGAGCAGGCCGTTCGCCTCGTCAATGGATGTATCTATGGTTCGTGCCGTTTGACCTTCCAGTGACAGCTCCTACGCGGGGCAGAGGTCGAGGCCGAGGTCGTGCCAGAGGCCGAGGCAGGGGCAGGGCTCAGCCTAGGGCCCGACAGCAGCCCCAGCAGGGGAGCCTCAGATAGAGCTTGACGAGGAGGTTCTAGCCCAGACTGTTCCTGCCGGACCAGCTCAGGTCCGGAGGGGTACATTGCTACCCTAGTACTTCAGGACGCTTTGGTCTGTTTGGTGGGCCTTATGGAGAGTGTGGC